>OZ023217.1:24714322-24791898 GCA_963995525.1 Escarpia spicata
GGAAATGCAAATACACATATTAGACACAGTTAGCAGGGGTGTAGCTAGCCGTACGCACGTACGCACGTGCGTCCACATCAATTTGTCAAACCAAAAATTCAATTTATGACAGTGGCCGCTGGAAGCCCTGATAATGTTGTACCCCTTGGCAAAGAAAATGTCACCACTAACTTGTAGCAATTGATCAATACGTTGTTAACACAGTTACTAGAAACAGTCAGCCCTACGAAGCTGCTGCCGCTGGTAAAAGCATATAATTTACGTAATCATTCACTTGTAACAATTGATTAGTGTTTGACTACCTCTATGGGGCGAAACTAACAGAAGCATGCAGCCACTGGGTAGACTAGGCAGCTGGGGCCGGTTTCATGAAGCGGCTAAGAACGTTCTTAACGCTAAGATGATTGTCTTAGTAAATTAAGTGTTTTTTTATATAAGCGAACATAGGAGTTTATACAAACACGTGACGCTAAGTAATTGCGTAACTTTAAGTATGCTTCATGAAACCGGCCCCTGGTGAGCAAGTGAAGGGGGAATGGTGGTCAAGGGTGAAGAACATGGGAATTAAGCCATTGACGAAAAATAATAGGTTTTCTCACTGTTACGTTCGAGAATGACACGTAGCTTACCTACCTATATCTAGCTTTGGAAAACTGGAAAGGCAATTCCTAACAATCTAAACCTGCCTTTCTTGGAGCTAACTGGATACATTCTATTAATTAATTTGTCCATCAATGTGGACACAAATTATTTAAATTATAAGTGTATTTTAATATATGTCAGATAATCCGCTTAAAGTCTTTCCCAGAAAGTATCTGCAATGGATGAGGCACCTGTTAAAGCCACCAACACAACTGGTGAAGCATTGGCCACAGAGTGTATAGTTCCACGGGAAGAATATGGAGTTTTGGTGGCAACGATATGCACTCAGTGATGTGAAGGAGCTGTCAAAATGGCATCCATGCAGCCTGGAATGCACGCTGCATTCGCTTTGTGAGACAATATGGGCCAGTCGTACATGTGCACCGTACGCATTTAAGTCTGCATTCCCTATTGTAGTCACTGTCCTGGAATATTTGGAAGACCGATTGGGATGCTTCCAGACGTTAATTATCTATCAAGACATTTGACTTCATCCTAACACTAGTGACCATGTAGTGAGCATGTCCACCATAGTCTGCTTCATCAGTCTACTACAGGTCAAACAGTGTGTCCTTGTACAGGCAGCCAATGATGCAGCCTCTGGAGTCTCACAGCTGCAGCAGAATGTGTAATGCGTTGTTTGATAGTAGAGCTAGCAGGACAATTTGAGCAAGAAATAAACATATGTCATCCAGGCAGCAGTAACTGTTGCTATGACATACACTAAAGGTTCATATGCACTTTTTATCACAGATGGATGTCATCTAGTAATAATAATAATTAGGTAACTTCTTCTGCACCTAATTCTTTAGAAACCAATGTAGTTGCCAATGTAGGAGTCATGTGTTTTTCTCCATTATTCTAGTGCCCTTTAAAGGTTTTATTACGGCATAAAAATGCACCCAACTGCAATTGGATACACAGTTTCGGACTATAAGATCCCCTTACATGTAGCGCCTTGGCGCAGTGGCTAGAGCTTCGGACTTGGGCAAGTTCGTTCATTATACGTTACTCCAGTTCACTTAGCTGTATGAATGAGTACCTGCTTATAGGCAGTGGTGGGTATTTGTATACGAATAGTTTACGCGCAATAATTGCAGCGTGGCTGGATGGTTCCCAGAGAAGTCGAGATGGTGTTCGATTGAACAGGTCTGCCAGGTAGTAAAGCGTAAAGCGCTTTGAGCAGTCCTGAGGACTTGATACTGCACTATATAAGAACTTACCTTTTTCCTTTACTCTACATAGGCGCCAGAGTGTGGTGGATATTGGGGTAGGGCTGTGGGGGTAGCTGAGGCTCACCAAAATCTTCAACTGCACACTTTTGCCAAAATATGGTGACTCCGGACTCACCCCCAAGCTTGGTGCCTAGGGTGCGTCGGGACAGGGGCTGTCCCCCCGGTCCCGCTGTCTATATACTCTATAATAAAAAAAAAAATTGTGCTTCCACGTGTATTCATGTCTAGCTACGCCCCTGGTTAGGTATCATCACCTGACTGTAATCATTGAACACACAAATCTACGACTACGTAGAACACATGACGTTCTGCAAGAAGGCATAAACTGGCTAGGCGGAGGGTAAGTGTAGGTGACGAAGATGGCTTCGTTGCGTGCTGTTTCACTGCTTGTCAATGTTTTGCGTAGGCCGTTGGTTGAATGACATTTAACGTTCGTGATCCACTTCGACTTGCTTTGATCCACGCCACTGCCAATAAACACAAATACGTCGACATAAAAACCAGTAATGCTATTTCACGAGTATAATGAATCCGATACTGCATGATTTTATAAACTGCAAACATGCAAGCGTGGTTGTTATTTATTGGTTCGGTACTCGAGACCTAATAGAGTCTGCTGGCGTTGATGATATACCACCTGCGACGTTCATTGCATGCCTTTATATAAGTCTCATCGCTGGCTAATTCAATTAGTGAAGTTTTAGTTTTTCTCTTTCAGGTAGCGTTCTTTCGAACATAGTAAACGTGCTCTCATAGACCACCTGCGTCTTTCATTTCAAACATTTATATTCATCATGTCAACAGCTAATCTGATTAGGGATTTTTTTTATAGTTTGCTCTACTGGGTCGCATAGCACTCGCCAGCACGGAGGCACTAACGCGCCACATCTGCATGACATCATTCTATTTTTAGCATGCGCGGAACGGCTGATAACACGGGCAAACAAACGCGTCGTACAACAATAAATATGGCAGCCTCCGCCCCCTTTCCAACAAATAAACTTTTAGAAAATGACAGCCCATTGGCGAAACTGTGTTCTGCAATCGTAGAAAGATATTTGAATAAATAGTTAATATGATGGCAGCAATACTGCGGCCTTCCTTCGTTAGATGTCGTCCAGTTATGCTTGCAACATACGATATGACCAGCAATCTGTATTTTTGATAATTATGCTTGATACTTGTAATACATACCGTTACTGACGTGATGCTTTTTTCCACTTTAATTATATAATGTATATTTGTATTACTTGATTATTGTTAAAGCAACGACTGTCTGTATTTGTTATCTATTTTGTTTTATGTACAGTTCTACGAACATTAATAGCCATGGCACTGTATTAACTAGATATTATTATTACGCTGGTTAAATACCTACTTTAGTCAGTATATACTTATGTTTTATCAATTATGTATTTTAAGTGCCTGTAATAAATGAACATGTTTTATACCCGGATACACTGCGCTATACAATTAACAGTTATTTATTAGTATTGTGTGTGTGTGTGTGTGTGTGTGTGTGTGTGTGTGTGTGTGTGTGTGTGTGTGTGTGTGTGTGTGTGTGTGTGTGTGTGTGCGTGTGCGTTCGAGCACGCATGACGTGCGTGCGTGTGTTTGTACACAAATCTGAGGAAACCTTCGTGCGAAGAATCAATATTCTAAGTTACTAATAGTTATGTCATCGATTGAGTACAAACAGATCGTTAACAAAATGGTATTAATTATGAAATAGTTAACATCATCTAAAGCAAATACATGCTATTAATAGTTTTGATATTATGGGCAATTGTGAATTAATTATACATAATAAGGCTCTCAATATCAACCAGTTACGTTACATTATTTAGTATCGTCAATAATAACTTCTTACAACCTCTATAACATTAATAAGTTGATAGCAACACATACAATACTTAATTAAGACCAAGTAAGCTATCAATACATCATATACAGTTTAACAAATATGCTCATTAATACGCTACGCTGTCGTAGGAATGTCAACCAACAGAATAAAATTACATAATGTTACACCTATTTGGTGTAGAATAATATAATACATAATAAATATTTATTTGCAACATTAACTACTTATAATAAGCGCCCATTGAAGTTGCAACCTCTCGCGGCTCGGACGATTGTATTTTTGTGCGATCGTTTCGACGCGAAATTCCTTTGCAACACTGTATTGTATAATGGTTGTTCTCAAACCTAAGACGTACAATGATTGATGGCCAGCTATGTTTATTACCTGTTAACTTAGCATTCATATTCACAGAAGCAGTCAACCAGAAAGACGAGACAACGTCCAAGGGGACATCGAATTGCATGGTGCACGAATTTAGGACGCGCAACGAAATAGATATGCAATCTGACATTTTCATCAACATCGCCTGCTGCAGAAAGGTCCATAAATTATCCATAGGTTTCAGGAGCCCAGCACTGGTAGTAAGTTGTTGACGCCTTCCCACAGACTTACTACAACTAAAAAAGGTACAACTACAATCTTGAATCAATGTTGCTTGTCCCATGACTGCAATGCGTGTTAACAATTCGGGACATTCAAAGTTGTATTGGCGACGTAGAATACAAGAATACAATAGCTACAAGAATACAACAGCGTTTATCACCAACGAGCCAACAAGTAAGCAACGCCAAAACCGTCAAAGTTTGCCCGTGTTTTCCGGTTTTTGTTCGCGCACGCGCAATAGCACCATGCGTCGTGTACTATATTTAGCGCTACGCGTCATTGCTGGCGAGTGCTAGTTGAGGGTGTCCCGAGCTAGCAACAATTAAATGGTGTGTACAAAACAAATACGAATTCCGACGTTCGCCGTTTCCTGTCACATATTGTTATCACTTTGTTTGTGTTTTCCGTTGTCTCATACAATATACTTCTATTGTTAGTTTCGCGTCTCTGGCGAACTAAATTATATAACAGCGATGGCTGACTTCGCGTGCATTTCAGGATATATCAGCAATCTTCACACGGGAAACGACCAATCAATACAAGTCTGACATTGAGCAAGCGAAAGCCGATATACTCGTCAGTTTTTTCTGCCCGCATTCTTGCACACAACGATTGGTTGCGATTTTTGCTAGCGATGGATGTACGGAACACAATTCAACATGTGACGCCCAGATACGTGAGACGCCGAACATGGTAATCTCCTTCTACGGAATGACAGTGTTCTATCACCCCGGAAAAGTAGCAAACATTAGCCATATGATACATAAATAAACTAGGCATACTTTAATGATTGTATTTGTAAAAGTAAAACAATTATAGTAACGTAATTCTGTACATACCTCGCAATAGCGCCGAGACAAGGTCGGACATTTAGGAGATGAACTTAAAACACCTGCCGGAGTAGACGCTCTGAGTGAGGTGACGCTGAACATAAACCGACGCGCCGCCTAGTGATTAACTTATAAATGTGCTGGTCTTTCTCCGCACAGACGCTACCGACTAGACGTCCTTGGCGGTTGTGATTGTGACCGCGGTCGCGTTGATGAACACTCCATTAGTTGAAGCTGTCTCCCAAGTGCCTCGACAAGGTGCTGTCTGTGTAGTGGAACACAACCTAGGATGCGGAAGATGAGCATCGAACTGTACACGCCCGGGAACATGGGATTAGTTGCCGCGTGTCACACTCACGGTAAGTGCGCAGTATAATATTCCTTGCCGTTATCAGTGTTGTTACTGCAGACGAGTCGAAGGATTCTGGTGCTAGAGTCGAGTGCAAAACAATAAAATATCAATACTGACCAGGTGCGCAGGTTTAGAGTTAGTAAAATCACACAGATATTTAGACAAGACATGGTTTTGTATTTAGCGAGTTTGGCTTGTTGGCAGTGTGGTTGCACGCACGCACGCACGCACGCACGCACACACGCACACACGCACGCATTCGCACAGATATATCCATAACGTCTACTACAACACACACGCACACGCACGCGCGCGCGTGCGCGCGAACACATACACACGCACACACCAGGTCAACGTTTCACAAAAGCTGTCGACGTGAATACGTCATCCTGTTGTCGTATATATGTTCACATATCATATCTAATCTGATAAATGGGTAATTTATTCCATAAAAACGTTGACTGCGCGATGTCCAGGGGCTATCGCAACGCAACTGATAAGGCGCTTAGACCGGACCGCACCACGCCACAGCCGGCAGGTGGACGAACGCATTATGACCGCATTTGTTGCTCAGCTGACATATATATATATATATATATATATATATATTAATACGTTAATATCTTGGCAATGTAACAGTGTCGCTCGCTGGTGTAACAGTGTCGTCTCTCAGGTGTAACAGTGTCGTCTTTCAGGTGTGACAGTGTCGCCTCTTTTTATGTTCATTCGCATCCTATTTCCATCGGTCTTTGGTCTACAGTGTATTTCAAAAATGACAGTGATTTAGAGTTATTTACTTGCGTGTTTGTGATAGGATTTACTAGATGGTATTTCTCCACAAGGTGCTTGTGGTGTCTAGTCTAGCTTATTCAGGCACCGTGAGGTGGCGCCACCTTCGTCACCCTCATCACCATTTTCGGCGAGTTTACGAAGGCAAAGCGAATATCGGTTAAGTTAAATTAGCGTGGGGTTACGTTTACTTCCGATGCCTGTGGCCTTGGCCATATGTATATCGTAAGGATGACACAAGAAAGTGCAAGCACTTGTTTCCATTGTGGTCCTGGTTTAATTTTCCTTCTCTAGAATTAATGAGTCCACTCAAGGTTACGCATTTACACCCGTGAGTAGCTAAGCGGGTAGAAGGGACCAACGGCTTATGGTGTATATTCCGTAAGACACAGGCAACGTGGGGTGGACAAAATATCCGAAGTTTCGAAATGGCGATCGCTAGTGGGATCCGAACCCCGGCCCTCTCGGCCTCTACCGCTCGACCACCCCCTTTCGCTCTACAATCGCCGTTTCTGGCAGAGCTATTGTAACTGTTATATTGCTGCCTTTGGTTAGTTAATTCCTCCCTGGGAGGGATTAAGCTGGTAGTAAGTATTACAAACGCATCCTCGACATCATCGCTTAAAGGAACACGTTCGGTTTTTTCTAGCTGTGCTGTTCTATCCGATGTTCCCTAGGTGCCACAGTGCAGGCGTGAACGGGGATTTCATAGTTGTTCCTCTTACGCTGATGTTCCTCATATCAGGAATCCAATAGCGAGAGTCCACCGCTTCCTTAACATATATAGCACTGGACTCAACTCCAAGTGCTTATTTCTATTGATTTAAACGCAATATAAATGTAACGCTAACAATGATCTACAGCGGTCTGATTTGCGAGAATGCACTACAGATATGCGCGCACAAATAAATAATACGTTTGCGGACTGTTATGTCGATAACATGGAAATATCACAAACAACACCAGACTATCGTAACGTTGAACTGACTGTAATACAACATCATGGCGGAGCCACGTTTCACCCCAGAACGAGGCTGACGTCAGCTGATCAAGTACATTAAAGGCACACTGTTGAAGTAGCAGAACACAACAAGGACGAAGAGGCTTAAATTGTAGCTTAAACTGTATAATTCAAATTTTCTATATACATTTTTATTTACAAACACATGTGGTTTTTAGATTGTGAATCGGACTATGGTAATATATAAATATGTTTTGTGTAGAACTTACAATTTGAATATTATAGTAATGTCATGACAAATTCGTGACGAACGTTGCTGATCTTAACTATACAAACATACTCTACAAATGAACTAATGCCCATATAGACGTAACCTACGCCTGCACACATCTATGCAATACACCGTTTAATAAGTCACTGTGTCATAACTAGTGTTATGAGTTTGAGAGATCAGTCTATGTGCTGTTTCCATGCGTGTGTTTTTTGCATCAGGCTTATCAATACGTCATACGGGCACGAGTATCGTGTCTTGTTATTTGCTCCATGTAATATCACTATCAAAATGTATTTTGTTTCTATGAAAACCACAAAGCAGGGGGATCCGGGATAGTTGATACACTTTTTTTCATAAAGGCTGTTGCACCATTCGCCCTGTTCGTTTCATAGTTTTCTTTCAGCAGCCCGTCTCTCCATCTTTTAACCACGATCTCGCTGTCCTCCCGTCTCAGTTGACACCACCCCTTTTCTGCGTCTTTGATGTTTGTTCTGTCGTAGCTCTCTTTGCAAGTTTGCCTGCATCCATTTTTGCCAAGTGACCTGCCCATTTCTTCCCGCAACTCTCCAACCTCTTTCCTCGGGTCATTCATCCTTTTTCTGTCCACCCTCTTTGTTCTTGTTATTCTTCTAACCCACTTGTTCTCATAAACTTGCAGCCTCTGTTGTTGTTCCGTCAGCGCCACTGTCTCCAGACGATAGAGTCATGCCGGCGTAACATGCACTCTCAGAACTTTCGCTTTCGGCTTTGTCAAACTTTTTCTCTCCATCATGACTCCCTCTACCTTTCTCCAAGCATTCGCTCCTGTTTGTATTCGACGTCGAACCTCTACCTGTGCATGCCCACCCTCCGAAGCAATGCTTCCAAGGTACACAAAACCATCTTGCTTACTTGATCTCCTTCCCATCCAACCAGTTGTCCAACTCCTCTCTCTGGTGTCCAACCTATGCACATCCCTTCTGTCTTCTCCAACTTCATTCTCAGTAAATCCTTCTTGAACACCCCCTGTCATTCCTCCAACACTTCGTGTACTTCTTGTATACCTCAGGGTATGTGTAAAAGTATGTAGCCGGGTCGACAAATAGGCCTAGTCTTCAGCCACTGAACTTGTCGGCCAGGTGGTTTTTGAGGTATTAAGGAACGTCGACAATATCAAATTCAGAAATAATGACGTGTATATACTCGTATCATTCACGTGACGATTCCAATTCTGAAAATCACTTGAATTAATGCTTGAGCGAACATTAAATAATTTATAAGTTATTAATGTGTCTCGCGATTTCACCAACTCTACATAAGTGTTCCATACATGAGCCGAGCATACTATAGAGGATACTAGATAGGCTTGTGTTTCTGAAACATGAATTTGAAATGAGACCAGCAACAAAATCGGATTGAGAACCTATCAATCATCCTCTCAAGCCAATGATGGAATTAGTACTGGAATACCCCTGCAGTGGCTTGTTTAAGAGGGTCGGACTATGAATGGAGATAACCTGCGTTCCAATCCACTTGCTCTCATTTTGACGTTAGGCCAAGTTCGTTCCTTCTACATTGCTCCAGTTCATTTAGCTGTTTGAATGAGTACCTGGTTATAGGCAGTGGCGGATATTTGGGTACGAATAACATCCTAGTAATAATTACAGCGTGGCTGAATGTTTCACATAAAAGTCGAAGTGGTGTTCGATTGAACAGGGCTGTCTGGGACTAAAGTGGACTGGACACTGCGCTATATAAGAACTTACCGTTTTACATGTTTTATTCAAGGGCAATACGTACACACACAAGTTAAGCAATCAATGTTTTAGTGCGTTGCCCAAAGCAACCACTTTTTGCGTAGATGTGAAATGTATTATTGACATACCGCCTGAAGCTATTCAGTTCAAATGACAGCGAACGAATTAATTATAAACATGAACAGCGCCGCTAGCAGAACTTAAAAATAGATCTGACAGAGACAGTTGCCAATATACTGTCTGGTCCACCCACTTCATACAAGATAAACGCGCCATCAATTATACTGACCGTGTGTACGACTGATATCTTCTGGCAGGCGTTTTCTCGCACTCCAAAGTTAACGTAAAAAGCGTGAATTATTCGATTAATGCATGCAATATCATTAGTGCATTTGTGCTATCAACTGTGACCGCAGTCTGACACTAATCGAAAAGGTAAGTGACTTATGGTACAGTTTTTGTGTGTTTCCCCTATTATATATATAAAACGGAACGCCTTGATGATACCCACAAACATATGTGCTTAGCGTAGGATCTCACAACGAGTCTGCCATTGAGTAGGTTGGGAGGATAGTTGATAGTTGGCAGTCGTCATAGTAACATTTCCCCAATGTTAGAAAGTACACAGTATCGATACATAACACCACAAGGCGCTCGCTGATACTCGTTGTTTGTTCAAAATGACGAAAGTCGGAGAAAATGTGAAATTCACGTCCATGGATAGGCCCTAGTTGTGAAAAACTCGTGATAGTGTAGAATTGTAAAGTAATATCGTATTGTTGTGCTATTGGCATGAGGTTAGACATAAGCATTATTGTGTCAGCATCTATTAAATTCATGTTGCCTAGTCCATGATGCAGGGGCCGTTTTCCGGAAGTATTTGCTACGCGCGCGATTGTTGGGTTACGTTTTACTTATTACACGCACAGTACGTTTTACGTTCCGAACAACTGATTTATCTCAAGGTGAGAAACTTGACATATATGGGGTATTTTGAAAATATATAGGCCTTACGTTCTATTTGTGGGGTCGTAGATTAATCCCTGAAAGTTCTAGGTTCAAACCGTCTAAGAGGAAAAGGTTAACTTGCACGCATAGATACACGTTTCCTCGATTATACGTAGGTACCAAAGCAGACCAGTAACTATCGCTGCACCTACTGTGCGCACCTGCAATATTTTATTTGTATTACGCGTCCAAGTGACACGAGTCTGATAGGCGGGAAAGCATTCCACCACATTTGCCAATACCGCATTTGGTCCGTACAGGTAGGCAACCATCTGCATGTAGGTCTACTGTGAACAGTCATCAAATCGGATACCTTTGTGGTTACCATCGTACGCTTGATTAATTAGGCATTTAATTAGCCGCAAAGAACGGATATCTTCAGGAAGCAGCACGTTCAAAGGCCTACATGAAACGCTGACGCAGGCCGGGCAGTTGCCGACCTTCCATTCGATACGTAGATATCGTCTACGTACAGCAAGAACGATAATCAAAATCGGATACATTTTGTTTTAGGGCCTACCATTCTATGCTTGAATGTTTTAACTGCATCGGTTCGTAACCTCTGAGTTGCGACCAAAAATTGGGTTGCCAAGCTATATTTAGTTAGCCGGCAAGTGTCTCCAATGGCTGCTCAAACGTTCCTTTATTTTCTCGCTTGCCTGTACCACCTGTACCATATGCATGCCGCCGAATAGTTTATGCCAACTGTTGCATGAATTTGAAATAATATTATATGGCATTTAAAATCCACGTGACATTGATCAAACGATGTGAATGTTGCTTGCATCTGGTGTAGATTGTTCGTTTTGCCTGCATCTGGTCTAGACCAATCATAGCATGTTTGTTGAAAAATGCGTCAAGCGCGCGATGGGCAATTATCTGTGCCATTTTCGATTCGCTCTACATCGAAGCCTTCAAAGTGCATTTCACTGACACGTGTTTTAATCAGCATGTCTTATCACATTACAGTGTTTATCGGATTATCTGTCTTATTATGGCCACTAGGAAGTACATTAGCATAATATCCTTCAAATAGTGTCGTACAATTTTCTATACTCCGGCTGCAATTTGTGCTTATGATTTGCAAAGGGTTTCCTTTTTCTACCTACGTCTACAAACCACTGAGCAGCTCTGATATGGTGATTCCACCGTGATCTGCAAGCACGTTTAATAAATGTTCTCATTGATAATTTATTTATGATTTGCATATTTATCTTAATCATTTGTATTTTTTCTTTATCACACATTAACGTATGACGGTATACGTCGCCAAGCAAATCCGACGACCGGGATTAAGGTTGAACGCACAGCTATCGTATTCCATATACAGCGCCATGTTTTGGTTAAATATACGTCATAGATTCCTGCTTCAATAATAGCAATATTCTATTTGATTAATTAACCCAAACAATGAACGAAAGCAATCACAACGCAATTAATTTAATATCAACCATATCCAGTCCTGTATTACTGTTATAAAACATTCTGAATTTCTCATAATTGCATACAATATCCCATGTTAATCACCACGTGGTATTTTAGTTCACGGGGTAAAACATGAACATTTTTATTATTGTTGAAAATTGTTAGTTTGTATTAAATCTCTTTGGTGCATAACACCATACAATTGCTTTTGCTTCAGTTTCAATACTTGTTGCGTGAATAAATATTCCACGATAAAGATCTACAAAGAAGTCGGCTAGTGCTTTCGCAGCGAGCGAGACATACAATGGCTGAGGTCGCTTGACCGAAACCAATGGAAAATGTTGAACCGGAACATTTTAGACGCGGCACATACGAAAGCATCCCCACTTTGTGTTAGGTAGTGACGCGAAAATGCACACGCACACGCACACGCAGTAGTTACTTTAAAAAAATATTAATACTGATGTGAAATGTAATTCAAGATAGTTAATTGTTTTTCAATTATATATACAATTCTAATTGAAAAGATGAATAATTTTAATTGTGTAAATTATGTAGTTACGCCGTTTATGTATAGTTTACATTAATTTACTCTGAAATGTGTTAATCAATTAAAACAACGTTTCTTGAATTGACTTCAGTGTAGATACACTATGTTGTTCACGTAATATCCAGAGAACATTATATTCAGAAAATATGGTGTACATGGCTGCGAAATAAGAAAATAATTCTACATCATTATCAACTAATTCCTTTTGGATTCAAGGACAATTCTAACTGCCATAAAGTAACATATTCCCCAATTTCAATCCACCTAAGCAACTTCTGATAAAAAAAACAATATGCTAAGCGTTGCGGCAATAAACGCGCTTTAGGTTGTGATCTACATAATAGAATTGTCGGCTATTGGTGCGAACGTAGCGTTTAGGAAATTAATACTACAGTGGGTTAAAGGTCGCCCCCACAAGGCCTATAATAACCGTTTCCACAAATAATCAAATTAGGATTTTTACAAGTTATTAACGTGGAGCAATAGCAGAACACACGCATAGCGTTGCGAACAATCAAAGCTGTGCAATCTTCATCAATCGTATATGTGCGACCACTATCATTCACGGCGAACTGCAAATTAAGTTGTTGTTGTTATTGTTGGTGTTTTGAAAGAAATGCATTGCTACAAACACACGTTATATATCGGAAATAATATATTGTGTGTGTGCGTAGTGAAAGCTGCCAGCCACCTGAGCCCGTCATTGCCATTCGGCTCTAGCGGTTTCGAAGCGTCTACACTCCGTGTGTTATTACCTTAATAATGCATATTTCTTCATTGGTGATTTTAAAAAGCACTGCATTTAAAACCAAAACAATATAAAATAGGTAGGCTATGTAACGTAGCTTCAATCGGCGCTTGATGAAGTTGAGTTTAAAAGGAGTGTTCACATATTTCCGATGGTTGTCTGATACGCAGATAGTTGTGATTTCGTACAAATAAAATGTCTCAAGTTGCTAAATGTTTCCATCACAGATAACAGTACATCTGAATGAACAATGGTATACTCACGTCTTGGTCTTCGTTGATGTGGTATATTTACCGTCATATAAGGTAATTATTGACAGACCAGTCATTCATTTGGTGACACATTCCATTTACCGGAAACAACAGGAACATGGAAGTGTTTATTTCGTTTTCAGAAACTCGGCCGCATACCTCGGTACAATGTCATTTTATTGGTGTTTTTTATTAGCGTTTTAGCATGATTACTTGATGTCGGTTGAGTTATAGGTTCCCAGAACTCGACAATGACGTCAACTAACGGTTTAAATAACACATTTATTAAGTTAAGACCAGCACCCTGTCCACTGCCGCACCCGGTTGTAATCTCGAGCAAGTTATGTGAAGGGCGATGTGTAGATACTAGAATGTAATGTCACAAAATAACAAGTCTCAGTCACCGCCAGTTGGAAAATCAGAGGCCAATGACCGTAGGGTACCATCAGAGGAAGTACATTTAATACGACCAAACGTTAGCGTGTTAAGATATAATAATAATAATGGAAAATCAGAGGCCAATGACCGTAGGGTACCATCAGAGGAAGTACATTTAATACGACCAAACGTTAGCGTGTTAAGATATAATAATAATAATGGAAAATCAGAGGCCAATGACCGTAGGGTACCATCAGAGGAAGTACATTTAATACGACCAAACGTTAGCGTGTTAAGATATAATAATAATAATGGAAAATCAGAGGCCAATGACCGTAGGGTACCATCAGAGGAAGTATATTTAATACGACCAAACGTTAGCGTGTTAAGATATAATAATAATAATGGAAAATCAGAGGCCAATGACCATAGGGTACCATCAGAGGAAGTACATTTAATACGACCAACCGTTAGCGTGTTAAGATATAATAATAATAATGGAAAATCAGAGGCCAATGACCGTAGGGTACCATCAGAGGAAGTACATTTAATACGACCAAACGTTAGCGTGTTAAGATATAATAATAATAATGGAAAATCAGAGGCCAATGACCGTAGGGTACCATCAGAGGAAGTACATTTAATACGACCAAACGTTAGCGTGTTAAGATATAATAATAATAATGGAAAATCAGAGGCCAATGACCGTAGGGTACCATCAGAGGAAGTACATTTAATACGACCAACCGTTAGCGTGTTAAGATATAATAATAATAATGGAAAATCAGAGGCCAATGACCGTAGGGTACCATCAGAGGAAGTATATTTAATACGACCAAACGTTAGCGTGTTAAGATATAATAATAATAATGGAAAATCAGAGGCCAATGACCGTAGGGTACCATCAGAGGAAGTACATTTAATACGACCAAACGTTAGCGTGTTAAGATATAATAATAATAATGGAAAATCAGAGGCCAATGACCGTAGGGTACCATCAGAGGAAGTATATTTAATACGACCAAACGTTAGCGTGTTAAGATATAATAATAATAATGGAAAATGAGAGGCCAATGACCGTAGGGTACCATCAGAGGAAGTATATTTAATACGACCAAACGTTAGCGTGTTAAGATATAATAATAATAATAATGGAAAATCAGAGGCCAATGACCGTAGGGTACCATCAGAGGAAGTACATTTAATACGACCAAACGTTAGCGTGTTAAGATATAATAATAATAATGGAAAATCAGAGGCCAATGACCGTAGGGTACCATCAGAGGAAGTATATTTAATACGACCAAACGTTAGCGTGTTAAGATATAATAATAATAATGGAAAATCAGAGGCCAATGACCGTAGGGTACCATCAGAGGAAGTACATTTAATACGACCAAACGTTAGCGTGTTAAGATATAATAATAATAATGGAAAATCAGAGGCCAATGACCGTAGGGTACCATCAGAGGAAGTACATTTAATACGACCAAACGTTAGCGTGTTAAGATATAATAATAATAATGGAAAATCAGAGGCCAATGACCGTAGGGTACCATCAGAGGAAGTACATTTAATACGACCAAACGTTAGCGTGTTAAGATATAATAATAATAATGGAAAATCAGAGGCCAATGACCGTAGGGTACCATCAGAGGAAGTACATTTAATACGACCAAACGTTAGCGTGTTAAGATATAATAATAATAATGGAAAATCAGAGGCCAATGACCGTAGGGTACCATCAGAGGAAGTACATTTAATACGACCAAACGTTAGCGTGTTAAGATATAATAATAATAATGGAAAATCAGAGGCCAATGACCGTAGGGTACCATCAGAGGAAGTATATTTAATACGACCAAACGTTAGCGTGTTAAGATATAATAATAATAATGGAAAATCAGAGGCCATTGACCGTAGGGTACCATCAGAGGAAGTATATTTAATACGACCAAACGTTAGCGTGTTAAGATATAATAATAATAATGGAAAATCAGAGGCCAATGACCGTAGGGTACCATCAGAGGAAGTATATTTAATACGACCAAACGTTAGCGTGTTAAGATATAATAATAATAATGGAAAATCAGAGGCCAATGACCGTAGGGTACCATCAGAGGAAGTACATTTAATACGACCAAACGTTAGCGTGTTAAGATATAATAATAATAATGGAAAATCAGAGGCCAATGACCGTAGGGTACCATCAGAGGAAGTATATTTAATACGACCAAACGTTAGCGTGTTAAGATATAATAATAATAATGGAAAATCAGAGGCCAATGACCGTAGGGTACCATCAGAGGAAGTACATTTAATACGACCAAACGTTAGCGTGTTAAGATATAATAATAATAATGGAAAATCAGAGGCCAATGACCGTAGGGTACCATCAGAGGAAGTACATTTAATACGACCAAACGTTAGCGTGTTAAGATATAATAATAATAATGGAAAATCAGAGGCCAATGACCGTAGGGTACCATCAGAGGAAGTATATTTAATACGACCAAACGTTAGCGTGTTAAGATATAATAATAATAATAATGGAAAATCAGAGGCCAATGACCGTAGGGTACCATCAGAGGAAGTACATTTAATACGACCAAACGTTAGCGTGTTAAGATATAATAATAATAATGGAAAATCAGAGGCCAATGACCGTAGGGTACCATCAGAGGAAGTACATTTAATACGACCAAACGTTAGCGTGTTAAGATATAATAATAATAATGGAAAATCAGAGGCCAATGACCGTAGGGTACCATCAGAGGAAGTACATTTAATACGACCAAACGTTAGCGTGTTAAGATATAATAATAATAATGGAAAATCAGAGGCCAATGACCGTAGGGTACCATCAGAGGAAGTACATTTAATACGACCAAACGTTAGCGTGTTAAGATATAATAATAATAATGGAAAATCAGAGGCCAATGACCGTAGGGTACCATCAGAGGAAGTATATTTAATACGACCAAACGTTAGCGTGTTAAGATATAATAATAATAATGGAAAATCAGAGGCCAATGACCGTAGGGTACCATCAGAGGAAGTATATTTAATACGACCAAACGTTAGCGTGTTAAGATATAATAATAATAATGGAAAATCAGAGGCCAATGACCGTAGGGTACCATCAGAGGAAGTATATTTAATACGACCAAACGTTAGCGTGTTAAGATATAATAATAATAATGGAAAATCAGAGGCCAATGACCGTAGGGTACCATCAGAGGAAGTACATTTAATACGACCAAACGTTAGCGTGTTAAGATATAATAATAATAATGGAAAATCAGAGGCCAATGACCGTAGGGTACCATCAGAGGAAGTACATTTAATACGACCAAACGTTAGCGTGTTAAGATATAATAATAATAATGGAAAATCAGAGGCCAATGACCGTAGGGTACCATCAGAGGAAGTATATTTAATACGACCAAACGTTAGCGTGTTAAGATATAATAATAATAATAATGGAAAATCAGAGGCCAATGACCGTAGGGTACCATCAGAGGAAGTACATTTAATACGACCAAACGTTAGCGTGTTAAGATATAATAATAATAATGGAAAATCAGAGGCCAATGACCGTAGGGTACCATCAGAGGAAGTATATTTAATACGACCAAACGTTAGCGTGTTAAGATATAATAATAATAATGGAAAATCAGAGGCCAATGACCGTAGGGTACCATCAGAGGAAGTACATTTAATACGACCAAACGTTAGCGTGTTAAGATATAATAATAATAATGGAAAATCAGAGGCCAATGACCGTAGGGTACCATCAGAGGAAGTACATTTAATACGACCAAACGTTAGCGTGTTAAGATATAATAATAATAATGGAAAATCAGAGGCCAATGACCGTAGGGTACCATCAGAGGAAGTACATTTAATACGACCAAACGTTAGCGTGTTAAGATATAATAATAATAATGGAAAATCAGAGGCCAATGACCGTAGGGTACCATCAGAGGAAGTACATTTAATACGACCAAACGTTAGCGTGTTAAGATATAATAATAATAATGGAAAATCAGAGGCCAATGACCGTAGGGTACCATCAGAGGAAGTACATTTAATACGACCAAACGTTAGCGTGTTAAGATATAATAATAATAATGGAAAATCAGAGGCCAATGACCGTAGGGTACCATCAGAGGAAGTATATTTAATACGACCAAACGTTAGCGTGTTAAGATATAATAATAATAATGGAAAATCAGAGGCCAATGACCGTAGGGTACCATCAGAGGAAGTATATTTAATACGACCAAACGTTAGCGTGTTAAGATATAATAATAATAATGGAAAATCAGAGGCCAATGACCGTAGGGTACCATCAGAGGAAGTATATTTAATACGACCAAACGTTAGCGTGTTAAGATATAATAATAATAATGGAAAATCAGAGGCCAATGACCGTAGGGTACCATCAGAGGAAGTACATTTAATACGACCAAACGTTAGCGTGTTAAGATATAATAATAATAATGGAAAATCAGAGGCCAATGACCGTAGGGTACCATCAGAGGAAGTATATTTAATACGACCAAACGTTAGCGTGTTAAGATATAATAATAATAATGGAAAATCAGAGGCCAATGACCGTAGGGTACCATCAGAGGAAGTATATTTAATACGACCAAACGTTAGCGTGTTAAGATATAATAATAATAATGGAAAATCAGAGGCCAATGACCGTAGGGTACCATCAGAGGAAGTACATTTAATACGACCAAACGTTAGCGTGTTAAGATATAATAATAATAATGGAAAATCAGAGGCCAATGACCGTAGGGTACCATCAGAGGAAGTACATTTAATACGACCAAACGTTAGCGTGTTAAGATATAATAATAATAATGGAAAATCAGAGGCCAATGACCGTAGGGTACCATCAGAGGAAGTATATTTAATACGAACAAACGTTAGCGTGTTAAGATATAATAATAATAATGGAAAATCAGAGGCCAATGACCGTAGGGTACCATCAGAGGAAGTACATTTAATACGACCAAACGTTAGCGTGTTAAGATATAATAATAATAATGGAAAATCAGAGGCCAATGACCGTAGGGTACCATCAGAGGAAGTACATTTAATACGACCAAACGTTAGCGTGTTAAGATATAATAATAATAATGGAAAATCAGAGGCCAATGACCGTAGGGTACCATCAGAGGAAGTATATTTAATACGAACAAACGTTAGCGTGTTAAGATATAATAATAATAATGGAAAATCAGAGGCCAATGACCGTAGGGTACCATCAGAGGAAGTACATTTAATACGAACAAACGTTAGCGTGTTAAGATATAATAATAAAAATGGAATGACTTTTTTTAACGCCAATATCCTCGGATAACCCGAGCTCAATGGCACAACAAATCCAAAATAGTCCAGTCATTTTACGGCCCAAAAAGGCTCAACCTGCCATTAATTGCAACAGAAAGTACGTTGTGTGGAACATGCTCAGTTATGTGTCCACTATGATATATCAAAATAGAAATCAATCATATGAGGGCAAACCCCCTAAGAAACGCAAACAAATGTAGACACCCCCACATCGTCATAATATACTACTAATAATCATAATTGCACTTGTTGTTTAGATGTACAGATAATCTTACCTGGTTTTCTTACATATTTGACATCTGCTGATCTGTTAGAAACATTATCATGTGCATTGAATCAGCCGGGTATTGGGTAATAGTAGTTTAATATGAATATTTTGAAATTAAATGAAACACAAAATGATCCCTTTGAATGTTAAGATGCCCCCCGGAGCCACGGCCAAATCGTGCTATGTTATATGTAGGTACCTGTTCCGGGTGAGGTAAGTTGATAAACTGGTCATATACTGTTATTTAAAATTGATGTTAAAATTATAAGAACACACATGCTACTGATTTGTAAATATTAAATCCGTCCACGCATGCAAAATTTGAAAAAACATCTCAGCCTTAGGCTTAGACTAATAAGGGCTACCGGAAATGGTTGGCGTCGTTCGGTCGAGTCGCTTCGCATATGCAGACGTAACTTGAATAATTTATTACATTAGCCGTTCTGTCGGTGATAATATATAATACATATGCTACCTATGTAAACAATAATAGATAATGCTGTGAGCTAAACATTGCATACAATGTTAATATATGACTTAACTAAAGTATGACAATTTGATTATTACGTAAACATGGGAGCAGTCATTTTTGTTGGGTTCCGTGCTCTGCAGCAGTTGCATTCCTGTTATCATCGGATACCAGGCTGCATTAAACCAAGCCTGGCCATTAATTTTTTCAGAGATGGAAGTAACCCTGACATAGTATTGTGCAATATATATATAAATATTTGACTGTGGTGATTCAGCAAAAGCTACCCTTGATAAAAAGGGAGTGAAATCATTAACAAAGCCAGCGAACAAAGGAAAGATAATATAAGCACTGTACCTGGACAACAAGTCCACCGCTATTGCAGACTCAATTACTGTAATAATAATGAAATTCGTCGAATACCTAAAGTGGATACAAATGCGGGGATATACACTAATGCGTGTGTACTGTGATCGGCAGAAGGACAATTCAATTTTGACAAAAACTGACATTGTTCCAATACGAACCATCGCCTTCAAAGATAATGTTTTATCGACATGTCGTGAAAGACAAGTAGATGGTCCGACTCCGTGCAAGTAAGGATGTTACATGTGCATGATTTTCCTGCTGCTGATGCCATGTACTGCTGAAAGGGATAATTGTGGGGAGAGATGTTCGTCTAAAGATAGCATATACTGGACAGGCGATTATGTAGGCAACCCGTCCAAGAGTTCTGATTGCGCCACTACAAGTTGGGTTGGGAGTACAAATCAATCATCATTTTACATCGTGTGTCCTTGTAAACAGACACACTGAACAGCCATGGATTATGTTGTCCATATAATGAAGTGCAGAAGTTTCAAAAGAATGCGGCATTTGTACAAGGAACCACCATACCCGATTTCACATCGTTGGGGTTTGTTCAATATGCAGCAGACAATGTGGACCACAGCTTCCGGACCTTAGACGGCAGTGGAGCATTTCACGGAATGGTAATAATTGCTACAGCATCTCCTGGTACAAGGACAACGCAATCTATTCCAAGAAGAAATGTCACTGGCAAAGAAATCTGCACGTTGGAACGCGTACAAATCCGCTTCCACAGATAAGAAAGACACGGCCTGTCAGCCGTAGAATACCAGAAACTAGTCAGCATGAAACCAAGTGACCCGACAGGCCAGCTGGACATTCTTTGGAAGACGTCCCTCCTGTTTGGAGAAGTCATCAGTAATGTTCCTTCCGATGACTGACATGAGTTCAAGTGACGCCACATGCATATTTTCAACATCGGTGTTTGTGTGTGAGCATGCTCGACGCCATGGTGTTACCCCGGTCATCACGTTTGACCAGCCTCTTTGATGGAAAGCCTCGTGATCATAATCAGTAGGATGTGACCTGCATAGAATTGTCTTGCGCCTTGGTGGTTTTCACACATAAATTGGTGCATTGGACATCTGATGGTTAGAGACTAAAGGAACTAATGGAACTTGAGTACGCCCCTAAAGCAGTTGAACAGATCGTGACAGAGAAACCCATATCGCGCGCAGTACGAGCACATCTTCTTGTTGATGCAGCTGACAACACACTTATTGCATCGCAATCCTTTGAAGTGTCTGTATGACGTCAACATGCCCATTCAAAAGAAAGAAATGCCAATATGATGTAACTGAACAAAACTCAGATAATGAAACAATTGGAACAACATCGTCACATGAAGAATTTCAAACAATACCACAGTAAAAAGGCTTATCAGTATTAATGAACAAAAGGGTCAGCATACAGTTACAACCCTGCCTTTGCAGATGATGTGTCACTTCACATACATTTATACTGACATTAGAAGAACAAGATGCGAAGACATGACTCGCGATTATCGCTACAAGCGCAGTACATGGGCTGCAATCAACAACATGGACGTTCACATAAAACCAGTGACGGGAATTTATTAGAAGAGGAAAGGGGACAGATACAAAACAGCTCGAGGCGAGATTAGACGGATGGTATTAGCGGCACTATCTAATTAATGACTATGGTGATATTATAGCCATAGTATCATGGAAGTAAAATATGCTTATGTTCCAATTTTTTAATATCGCATGGACCCAGCAAAAATTTACGGGTGGCGCCATCGCTTTAAGTTGGATTCAGTTGCTTCACAATGATGACCCGTGAGTGATGCTGGTTTGATCCCTTATTGACGCTGGTTCGGTGGACTCGGTAAAGTCTTCGTTACAATCGTTCATTGTGTTATCGCCAATAACTATCAATAGATAAGTTTACTATCGATAGTATTGCATCGCGACATCGACTATTGCGATGCATCGGTAGTTCGATACGTTATTACACCCCAAGATGCTACATCCGACTTCACACACCTGACCGATGTATATAGGCTTAGTTCGCAGGGCCACACACCCAATGAAGTAGAGAATGGCAACCTCCTTCCAAAGCCTCAATAAATGGGCGAAAACGACGTTTAGGGACATCAAGACATTACCCCCGTCACAAGGAACAGACTGTGTAAGAAGTTGGCCCTACAACTACAGGAACCGAAACAGGAAGTGAAAGAAAGAAGAAGCACAACATACAACTCCTTAGAACAGATACAGGTCTAGACAATACAACTGAGTTACAGGCAACAGAGGATGTACCAGATATATGTAAGCGACTACGGCCCACACGTTCCATTTGGACTCATACCAAACTCTTTACTGTAAAGCAGACAACAACTGTGAAACGAAAATTGGTATGATTCCAAATGGAACGTGTGGGCCGTAGTCGCTTAATGATGATTATGATGGACACCTGAACCCCCCACAGCTCGCTAATAACCGACGATGTAACGAGCCGTGCGTCAGAATAACACTCCATCGGTCAATGAGGTAGCTAGTTTTACATTCTACACGATAACAAACTAGCACCTTGATATTATAGTCGCGCAAATGTGATTGTGCGCCTTGTTGTGGTGGTGGTGTCGTGTTGTGGTGATGTCGTGTTGGAGTGTTGTGGTGGTGGTGTCGTGTTGTGGTGATGTCGTGTTGGAGTGTTGTTGTGGTGGTGTCGTGTTGTGGTAGTGTCATGTTGGAGTGTTGTTGTGGCGGTGTCGAGCTCAGGTGCTACTGAAAGTTAGTATTGAAGTATGTTGCTGTGACGTTTGATGTTGTAGTGTTGCGGTGGTGTTGTAGTGTTGTGGTGGTTGTGTGGTGTCGTGTGGTGTTGTAGTGTATTTGTGGTGGTGTGGTGTTGTGGTACTGTTGACATTAGTTGCTGTGGCGTTCTGGTGTTGTAGTGTTGCGGTGGTGGTGGTGTGGTGGTGTGGTGGTGTGGTGGTGTGGTGGTGGTGTGGTGGTGTGGTGGTGTGGTGGTGTGGTGGTGTGGTGGTGTTGTGGTGTTGTAGTGTTGTAGTGTTGTAGTGGTGGTGTGGTGTGGTGTTGTAGTGTATTTGTGGTCGTGTGGTGTTGCAGTGTTGTGGTGGTGATGTGATGTTGTAGTGTTGTGGTACTGTTGACATTAGTTGTTGTGGCGCTCTGGTGTTGTAGTGTTGCGGTGGTGGTGGTGTGGTGGTGTGGTGGTGTGGTGGTGTGGTGTTGTAGTGGTGGTGTGGTGTGGTGTTGTAGTGTGTTTGTGGTGGTGTGGTGTTGGTGTGTTGTGGTGGTGATGTGGTGTTGTTGTGTGGTGGTACTATTGAAATTAGTTGCAGTGTTGCTGTGGTGTTGTGGTGCGACTGAAGTGTGGTGCTGCCGCGTTGTGGCATTGTGATGCAGAGGTGTGTTTCTATGGTGTTGTGGTATTGTTTATTACACTATAATTAGGACAATAAACACATTTCCAAATAACTCGTTCACGCAGGACAGACACACATACACATACATTTTCAAAATGGAATTCATATGTTTATTTATTATGATGACATTACTATACTTTGAAACCAATTTCAAGTGACCGTGAAATCCAAGCGGCGGAAACATATTTCTTTCTTGACGTGTTATTTTACGTGTTGCCAATGATTTAACAAGATTTAACAAGATTGCCACCCAGATAATTAATTCTAGGTGGCAGGTGGACAAGGAAGTCCTTTGGCTTATTGAGAGTCCAACCCTTTTATCTATGTGTATCCCGCCCTTCTGAGGTATGTGTCGATTCTATTTTTAAACATATTCACGCTACTAGCACCCACACAATCAGCAGATAATCTGTTCCATTCCTTTCTAGTCCTTTGTGAAAATGAGAACTTTCTTATATCTAATTTACACTGCTCCTTTGATAATGTACAGTGTAACTTCGTGTCCTCAAGTCCTTCTATCTTTCTTAACTGAGAAAAAACTATTTCTATCAATATTTTCATAACCATTTATTATTTTAAACACTTCTATCTGATCTCCTATCAATCTCCTGGTCTCAAGTGTTGTTAAATCACATTCTTTTAGGCGAATTTCATAACTAGGATCCCTCAGTTTTGGTATAATTTTAGTCGCTCTCCTCTGTACTCTTTCTAGCATATCTATGTCCTTCTTGCGATATGGCCTCCATGCTTGTATACAATATTCTAAATGAAGCCTCACTATTGTTTTTTACAGCGGTATTATTAGCTCTTTTTCCTTATACGATATATTTCGCCTAATTAATCCAAGGATTTGATTTCCCTTTGAAGCTGCAATTCAGCACTGCTCTGAAACCTTCATATCAGCACTAATGGTTAAACCGAAGTCCTTTTCTTTTACAGTAGTACTTAGTACAGTACACCCCATTGTATATTCTACCTCTTCGTTCCCATGTCCTGTGTGGAGGCATTTACATTTCCCAAAATTGAACAGCATTTGCCACTTTTCAAACCATTTGATCAACCTGTCAAGATCATCTTGTAAATGCTGTCTATCTCCATCACTTTTAATCCTTCTAAACACTTTTGTATCATCCGCAAATTTCAACACCTTGCTTGTTATTTCATCATCCAAATCGTTGATATATATTAAGAATAATATAAGTCCTAGTACTGATCACTGTGGTACCCCACTCAATACCGATTTCCAGTTTGAAGCCTCCCCATCAACTACTACACGTTGTCTTCTGTCAATCAGCCATTTTTCTATCCAGTTTATTATACCATTTCCTATGCCATTGGCCTTTAGTTTAAGTAGTAATCTTTGATGTGGTACTTTGTCGAAAACTTTTTGAAAATCTAAGTAGACGATATCTACTGGTAATCCCTCATCTACCCACTTAGTGATGTCTTCCAAAAAACATAAGATATTTGTTAAGCATGACCTCGCTTTTAAAAACCCATGTTGAGATGGGTTTATCAAGTTATGTTTAACAGCAAAATCCACCATGTGATCTTTAATTAGTCTTTAAATGACGGACAGATGAGTGTTTGTGAGTATCTCGACACTGTTATTAAGAAAGTCAACCACCGGAGACAGGTGTGATAAGTGATTAGCTCGAGTCGGAGAGCCCCGCGGTAGCGCCTCGTCTCCATCGTCCCTGCACTATCAGGCGGCTATTGTTGTTTAGGTACGCATTAAATTTTAACACACGCATGCCGAGGAGGACACGTAAAGCCCAACATACTGTGTATCTAAGACCGATATATTACGAGCCGCATTACACTCAAGCTGGCGATGTTGAATCACCAATGTGTGGATTGTTTGGCGCCGACTTACTTGGCGTAGCTGTTACAACTAAACACTCGTGATGGGCGTCTACGCTAAGACCATGCGCCAACACTGCACCACCGTATCACCAAGAAGTGTATCAGAGACTCGGCTTTTGGTGCAACAGCCAACAACACATACATACACAGCAGGCATTCGCACATCTAGAATATTGGCAGGTTTTAGGACATTTTAAAGACTTACATTTTTATTAGTCATTTTATATAGATGTACATACACACTCAAGTACGCACGCACACATACACGCACGCACGCGTGCACACATACACACACGCGCACACGCACGCACGAACACAGTACGAGTTGTGCCGCAAAATCACCGATCACCGTACAACTAACAGACTATTCTTGAGGCACTAGTAGGTGTTGCGGGATGAACGTGTACGTCCTGTAGTGCAATGTCCCTACATATTCCAGGCATCTGTTTCGATGGATTAATTGTTAGGCCCTACAGAAGTCGTCTGAATCAGAATGGGCCCGAAAGTTGTCAATGTGAATACATGTATGAAATATGGCTGTCTCAAGGCATCGTTCGACCGGTGTTATCATATCCGGGTGATATTTCTCCTGGTCATACAGTTGCATTAATTAATTAATTTGATAAATGAGGATTGTGTTGCAAACATTGCCATTTTCTATCCATGCATTTCATTGTGGATGGAAAAGTATATACTCAGTGGCTATTCACTCAACCATTGAACAAACAAGCCAGCAGATTTGGTTTATTCGCCTAATCAGTTACCGTTTTTCTATCGGTACAACACATATGGCGTAGTAATCACATCTCACATGTATCATACAACACATATCTTACTGAGCGGTGCAAGTAGTTCACAACAAACGGGGCTGTACGCAGTACATCATACAGTTTGGAGCGTGTACAATACGTTCATGATACAAGGTAGGCCTAATGATGATTGGTACAGTTGAATAATTGGATTCAAACCAACATGACACCCAGCAAACCTGGGGTAATAATAAGCATTCTTTATTCAAGGTAATATTATAAAATGTACATTTGATTTTCTTAATGGTCTTGAGTTTGAAACATAAATGTACAGGTAAAATTATGTAAAACTTCTCAACAAAGTAACTATATTAAAGAGTATAGTCTATGATGCAGTAAAGATTTACTTTAAAATATATTATATTGATGACATTAAAAAAATTAGTACTGCACAAAGAATATTTGTAAATTATATAGAATCAATAAAGAAACTAAAAAAGCTGTGTTAAAATTTTGATTATGTTTCGTGTTACTGTTTCGTGTTGTCTAGTCGAATACATTGCATATATACGACGCTTTAAAAGCGTTGATAGAATTACGGTTTTTATTTCTGGATTTAGATTGTTCCTCGTTTGTGCGTCATTAACAGCTATAGATTTCTTGGAAATTACCAGTAGACGATATCTACTGGTAATCCCTCATCTACCCACTTAGTGATGTCTTCCAAAAAACATAAGATATTTGTTAAGCATGACCTCGCTTTTAAAAACCCATGTTGAGATGGGTTTATCAAGTTATGTTTAACAGCAAAATCCACCATGTGATCTTTAATTAGTCTTTAAATGACGGACAGATGAGTGTTTGTGAGTATCTCGACACTGTTATTAAGAAAGTCAACCACCGGAGACAGGTGTGATAAGTGATTAGCTCGAGTCGGAGAGCCCCGCGGTAGCGCCTCGTCTCCATCGTCCCTGCACTATCAGGCGGCTATTGTTGTTTAGGTACGCATTAAATTTTAACACACGCATGCCGAGGAGGACACGTAAAGCCCAACATACTGTGTATCTAAGACCGATATATTACGAGCCGCATTACACTCAAGCTGGCGATGTTGAATCACCAATGTGTGGATTGTTTGGCGCCGACTTACTTGGCGTAGCTGTTACAACTAAACACTCGTGATGGGCGTCTACGCTAAGACCATGCGCCAACACTGCACCACCGTATCACCAAGAAGTGTATCAGAGACTCGGCTTTTGGTGCAACAGCCAACAACACATACATACACAGCAGGCATTCGCACATCTAGAATATTGGCAGGTTTTAGGACATTTTAAAGACTTACATTTTTATTAGTCATTTTATATAGATGTACATACACACTCAAGTACGCACGCACACATACACGCACGCACGCGTGCACACATACACACACGCGCACACGCACGCACGAACACAGTACGAGTTGTGCCGCAAAATCACCGATCACCGTACAACTAACAGACTATTCTTGAGGCACTAGTAGGTGTTGCGGGATGAACGTGTACGTCCTGTAGTGCAATGTCCCTACATATTCCAGGCATCTGTTTCGATGGATTAATTGTTAGGCCCTACAGAAGTCGTCTGAATCAGAATGGGCCCGAAAGTTGTCAATGTGAATACATGTATGAAATATGGCTGTCTCAAGGCATCGTTCGACCGGTGTTATCATATCCGGGTGATATTTCTCCTGGTCATACAGTTGCATTAATTAATTAATTTGATAAATGAGGATTGTGTTGCAAACATTGCCATTTTCTATCCATGCATTTCATTGTGGATGGAAAAGTATATACTCAGTGGCTATTCACTCAACCATTGAACAAACAAGCCAGCAGATTTGGTTTATTCGCCTAATCAGTTACCGTTTTTCTATCGGTACAACACATATGGCGTAGTAATCACATCTCACATGTATCATACAACACATATCTTACTGAGCGGTGCAAGTAGTTCACAACAAACGGGGCTGTACGCAGTACATCATACAGTTTGGAGCGTGTACAATACGTTCATGATACAAGGTAGGCCTAATGATGATTGGTACAGTTGAATAATTGGATTCAAACCAACATGACACCCAGCAAACCTGGGGTAATAATAAGCATTCTTTATTCAAGGTAATATTATAAAATGTACATTTGATTTTCTTAATGGTCTTGAGTTTGAAACATAAATGTACAGGTAAAATTATGTAAAACTTCTCAACAAAGTAACTATATTAAAGAGTATAGTCTATGATGCAGTAAAGATTTACTTTAAAATATATTATATTGATGACATTAAAAAAATTAGTACTGCACAAAGAATATTTGTAAATTATATAGAATCAATAAAGAAACTAAAAAAGCTGTGTTAAAATTTTGATTATGTTTCGTGTTACTGTTTCGTGTTGTCTAGTCGAATACATTGCATATATACGACGCTTTAAAAGCGTTGATAGAATTACGGTTTTTATTTCTGGATTTAGATTGTTCCTCGTTTGTGCGTCATTAACAGCTATAGATTTCTTGGAAATTACCAGTAGACGATATCTACTGGTAATCCCTCATCTACCCACTTAGTGATGTCTTCCAAAAAACATAAGATATTTGTTAAGCATGACCTCGCTTTTAAAAACCCATGTTGAGATGGGTTTATCAAGTTATGTTTAACAGCAAAATCCACCATGTGATCTTTAATTAGTCTTTAAATGACGGACAGATGAGTGTTTGTGAGTATCTCGACACTGTTATTAAGAAAGTCAACCACCGGAGACAGGTGTGATAAGTGATTAGCTCGAGTCGGAGAGCCCCGCGGTAGCGCCTCGTCTCCATCGTCCCTGCACTATCAGGCGGCTATTGTTGTTTAGGTACGCATTAAATTTTAACACACGCATGCCGAGGAGGACACGTAAAGCCCAACATACTGTGTATCTAAGACCGATATATTACGAGCCGCATTACACTCAAGCTGGCGATGTTGAATCACCAATGTGTGGATTGTTTGGCGCCGACTTACTTGGCGTAGCTGTTACAACTAAACACTCGTGATGGGCGTCTACGCTAAGACCATGCGCCAACACTGCACCACCGTATCACCAAGAAGTGTATCAGAGACTCGGCTTTTGGTGCAACAGCCAACAACACATACATACACAGCAGGCATTCGCACATCTAGAATATTGGCAGGTTTTAGGACATTTTAAAGACTTACATTTTTATTAGTCATTTTATATAGATGTACATACACACTCAAGTACGCACGCACACATACACGCACGCACGCGTGCACACATACACACACGCGCACACGCACGCACGAACACAGTACGAGTTGTGCCGCAAAATCACCGATCACCGTACAACTAACAGACTATTCTTGAGGCACTAGTAGGTGTTGCGGGATGAACGTGTACGTCCTGTAGTGCAATGTCCCTACATATTCCAGGCATCTGTTTCGATGGATTAATTGTTAGGCCCTACAGAAGTCGTCTGAATCAGAATGGGCCCGAAAGTTGTCAATGTGAATACATGTATGAAATATGGCTGTCTCAAGGCATCGTTCGACCGGTGTTATCATATCCGGGTGATATTTCTCCTGGTCATACAGTTGCATTAATTAATTAATTTGATAAATGAGGATTGTGTTGCAAACATTGCCATTTTCTATCCATGCATTTCATTGTGGATGGAAAAGTATATACTCAGTGGCTATTCACTCAACCATTGAACAAACAAGCCAGCAGATTTGGTTTATTCGCCTAATCAGTTACCGTTTTTCTATCGGTACAACACATATGGCGTAGTAATCACATCTCACATGTATCATACAACACATATCTTACTGAGCGGTGCAAGTAGTTCACAACAAACGGGGCTGTACGCAGTACATCATACAGTTTGGAGCGTGTACAATACGTTCATGATACAAGGTAGGCCTAATGATGATTGGTACAGTTGAATAATTGGATTCAAACCAACATGACACCCAGCAAACCTGGGGTAATAATAAGCATTCTTTATTCAAGGTAATATTATAAAATGTACATTTGATTTTCTTAATGGTCTTGAGTTTGAAACATAAATGTACAGGTAAAATTATGTAAAACTTCTCAACAAAGTAACTATATTAAAGAGTATAGTCTATGATGCAGTAAAGATTTACTTTAAAATATATTATATTGATGACATTAAAAAAATTAGTACTGCACAAAGAATATTTGTAAATTATATAGAATCAATAAAGAAACTAAAAAAGCTGTGTTAAAATTTTGATTATGTTTCGTGTTACTGTTTCGTGTTGTCTAGTCGAATACATTGCATATATACGACGCTTTAAAAGCGTTGATAGAATTACGGTTTTTATTTCTGGATTTAGATTGTTCCTCGTTTGTGCGTCATTAACAGCTATAGATTTCTTGGAAATATTGATCCGTCCTCTTGGAGCATACAAGTCACCTCTTGCAGTTGACCGTGTTGTTCTTGTCGAAACGCTCGAGACAGACTGGAATAGCGCACACGTGTAGTTTGGAGCCAGTCCCTTTACAGCATTGAACACCAACTGCACTTGTTTGTCTGTACTTCACGCGCTCTGGTAGTGGCAGCCAATTTACTTGTTTCAATAGTGGAGCACATGGGCTCGGTATTCAGAGTGTGTTATGATTCCGGCAGCTCGCCTACGTGGTTTGTAGACGCGCCATAACGAGTTTACATTGCTCCAGAGTTGGCTGCCGTAGTCCACGACGCCTGTTGTAGAGGGTCGCACGGATGGTATTTCTTTATTCTGCAATGTGTATTGTGCACGAGAGCGTTCCAGGTGAGGAAACGATCTACTTGAAGCCCGAGTAGCCTCTCATGTACGACCATTTGAAGCTTGTCTCCCTTGAAGCCATTTCCCGGGATCAATGTTGTCAAGATGTTGGCACTGTTGTCGAGTCGTGATGATCACGACATTTGCTTTTCAGCATTAATTATCATCCTGTTGTTGTTATACCACTTTAGATATTTCCTGGAAATGGTTGTTTTGTGCATTGCCTCATCTACACGACCATTTGGAGGTGTGCATACCATTAGTTTTTGCGCAAATTGTCAACAAACTGTGCTGACATAACATATGAGTCAGACTCGCGAATTAAACAATACGTTTCTTGTAACGCGATAACAAATAGAGCTAGTTTTATGTATTTTCTACTGAAACTTTGCATTCCTTCGATTGCGATTGATGATGTTCGTCCTAACTCCTCGTCAGTCGTATTATAAGCAGAAGTAGCGTGCAGGGCAGGGCCACTTTGAGATGCACATAACCTGACGTTATGTTTAAGGTAGATAATCATCGTTAGCTGCTGTAGCGACCTAGCTGCTAATGATGACGCGGATAACATGTTCAGATCACTGCAGATTAGACTTAAGCTTCTGTAGCAGCCGCAATTTAATCCACTTCGTGATAGTTGACCCAAGATACGTTTAGCTTAGTCACGAAAGCCCCCGAGTCTCCATTGCTGTAACGCCACATCCAATTACAAGAATTGAAATTAGATGATATAGAATCAAGCACGACCTTTACGTGACATGAGACCATTCTGATATGATCTGTGAAGTAAACAAGAAATCAACAGACATCATCGTGAATAACGTCGGCCATTTTTCATCGTAACCATTTAACCTTTGTATTTCCATCAGCCATGCGTAGTCAACCGTTTATTACCATATCTATTCTACGTTGTTGCAAATTTATTATGCGGCAGGTTATTGGTGTGTCTGCCTGCGGGCCATTATTAGTGATAATATTGGAATTTCCCCCGAGGCAGTTCGGCGTAAGACGAACACAGGGTAACTGATTCACACGGGCAAGATTAATCAACAACTCTTATTGTACCGAAACGAAGGAACGTGTCGGTATGAAAGTCTAGTATGCACTCACCATGGACCAAACATACTGCTGCAGAATAAATGTGAGTATAAGTTCAAGGAACTTATTCTTGCATACAAGTGTGTATGCTTGCTTTCATATCAGCCCTGCAGGCTGCGCATACACAGAGCCTAACAGTAGAGCTTAAGAAGATACACAGTAACTATCCAGACACGGACTTAGTCACAAAAATGTGGTCCGCAGTCTAATCATACAAACGTAACACAACACGAAGATACACTGTTTAAAAACCGAAGCGGACACGGTATTGCCGTGTTGCAAGATTCACTGGCCTGGCACAATAACATTCTCCAAGACACATGCAATTGAAAAAGAGGCAAACATAGAATGAATTGGACAGAAAACATCAAAGATTGGACACATCTTGATATCTAGGAAATGCAGACGACAACAAAGGACCACCAAATGTGGAGAGAGATTGTGAGATCACCATCAGATATTCCCCAACGACAACCCATAGTTACGGGATTGGTGAGACGAGACACGGCTAGTATACACTAATAACTCAAGTGTGCCGTGGCTTCTACTCGGATCCTGTGAACATTGAAGTTGCAATAGTGGGCCTGTGTGTTAATGACACCAGAGACTGAATCGCGAGAATGAAGCGAAAACGAGCGATTCCTAGACGGACTATTATATTTAACAAGACGGACTATACTATTCAACAAGATTGACCAAAATTGTCATTGTGACAAGTTCCAGATGGCTTATGAACAAAGAAGCGTTTTGGGTCTTCTAATGCAGCAGTCTTCTCGCTCTACTGCCTTCTTTAGTTATGACAATACAATAATTATATATAGCAATATCTGCGTAACAATTCAATATTTTAATGATAGTGTGCAACAAATGGCAAACTGCACCAACGCGTCAACTATCATCGGTGACAGACTGTTAGAATAGTTCAGGTGTCAGGCTAAGTGTAATGTGGGACTTTCCTTGGAAAAGCACATGTCTAAGGAAAAACAAGTCACGTACGGGCAGCTTAAATATACAAATATTGTTTGACTGTTCGTATAATGAGCGGAGCGAGTTGGTTTGGTTGTGTTAATTACAGGTCGTCAGCAGCACGACTGCCAATTCATATTACAATAATGTCATAAACACACAAATGGGCTTCACTTATTTTGTGTCTTCAACAGGATTATGCACAACTATATGACATTGGGAAGATACCTCAAACGCCATTGATTCAAGCTCTAGTCCATAATTGCATTGTTGCAATACTCTGTTGACTGGGTAACTCAAATAACCATCAAGAATTACATAAATTTCTTTTTATTATATCCAAACGTAGTCGATTACCTCAACAAAGACGTTCGCCTGAATATCATGCAAGTTTCATCAGTACATGTGACTTCTCGGGTGGATGACGTCAACGTGCACACATGATAGTTCATAAATGCCCTCGTCTCCATTGATCGATGTTTCCGTTTTGCGAATCTAGATTGCTTCTTATCAGTGTTATTTCTTACGTTTGTCTCCCTGTGCACTACTGCGTGAATTGTATTAAGTAAAACCAACCAAGAGGCTACGTATGGTACTAAACACCGCAGCCAAAGTTGTCTGTATTGTTCACAAATATGAATACAAAGTTGCCATTCTGAAACGACTTGATTGGCTGTCAATAGAATTTTGCACCAAGTACACGGCGTGCCTGTCGACACTACACGGTCGTGATCCCCTGTATTTGAGATCCCGAGAGGTGTTACCCATGTGATGTATCAAAGACAAAATACAACATTCTAAGTGATCGCGTCTTCACAACAAGGCATTTATACCAATATCTGTAAGAACAAACTAAAGACACATTGCCTTAAGTTATATATAGCACAGTAACTATGCAATTCATGCCATTCATTTAGCTAATTATTGTATATCATAATTGTATCGCGTTAAATGTTTCTTTATGTGTACAACATCCTGTAGCATATAATTAAATAGTTTTGTTTACAGTTTCAGCATATAATAATACTCTGATCATGTTAGTTATGCATACAATCGCGATGTATAACAGTAGTTACGGTATCGATCGACATGATAACTACTACTTACAACTTCGCAGACTATAATAGCACAGATGTTTGACGCCGTATCAGTTAATCAATATTAATATGATCTGACATAAAATAGTCATAACTGTTTTGTTCATCGAGTGGTTGGTGTTTTCGTACAGCTGAAAATGCTACTAATGTATTATGTATAAAGTGGGTCACGACAAGGAAACTAGCAGTAGATGGGTTCTTCTATGTTCTATGCCAGGGGCGGATCCAGAAAGCGAGTATGGGGGGCACAAAAACCTCCACTGGCGGCCGAACCAAATGGTGTCAACCTAGTCTCGACTGGACTGGTGACATCAGAAAACGGGGGAGGGGGAGGGGTGCTGTTGGTTGGATTTTTTTCCCGCCGCATCGCCGTAACTTCACCTGATGATAACCTGACCGGGGATACATTTCCAAGGGTCTAGGGAGGCACGGTCGCGTGGGGCCATTATAAAAAGTCTGCGGGCATGCAAAATTCATAAGGTATGGGGCACGTGCCCCCCGAGCCCACTGGATCCGCCTATGTATGCCATGTCGCTTTGGTAAAACGCTAAACAGATATCGTGTGTTTTATATTGTCTGACATGTCCCGTTGATAGAGCACTAAATAGACATCGTGTGTTCTATATTGTTTGACATGTCGCGTTGATAGAGCACTAAATAGACATCGTGTGTTCTATATTGTCTGACATGTCGCGTTGATAGAACGCTAAATAGATATCGTGTGTTCTATATTGTCTGACATGTCGTATTGATAGGACGTTAACAAGGCATCGGGTGTTCTATGTAATTATCTGACATGACATGTTTAGTGCGAACAATAGATCAGTGGTGTTATGTTGTCTGCCATGTCGTGGTGGTAACGTACCAACAATAGATCGAGTGTTCTTTAATGCCTGCCACGTGGCTTTGGTAGAGAGCCACGTAGTTATTGTGTGTTCTACGTTGTTTGACGTATGACACGTTAAGTACGAACAACAGATCGGGTATTCTATGTCGTTTGTCATGTGTTGGTAAAGTACGAACAACAGATCGGGTATTCTATGTCGTCTGTCATCTGTTGGTAGAGTGCGAACAATCGGATCGGATCGGATGTTCTATTGCTCTGTTCCAATGCGTTCGTTTATATCGAAAATATGACTTCGTAACGCCTGCTTGACCCAGTTGAATAATTTCACCAGTGGTGCAGTTGGGTTGCTCGTGAACGTTCGAGTTCACCAAGTCGTGTTCAAGACAGACATGAGGTAATTGAAAAGCAGCATAGATTGTCTGCCGTGGTAAGGCTTCAACAAGAGACACCCTGCTCTACGTTGTCTGCCGCTTAGACATGCACAAATACTATGTATGAATGCACGTGTTGTGTTCACACTTCGTACGTAGATCGTCAACCTTCACTCGGCTCATGAACGTGTTTCAGAATGGAGAGAAGAAGAGTTGAACGACACGACTCGGTCTCAGTAGGATGACTGAGCCTCGACCTCGCCTCGTCTTCACCTGCGGGTCAGTTCATAGCATTAGCGGTGTTGAATTATTAAAATACAAGGGATAACATTTCTGCAACACACCCAAGATACTCTATCTCAAATAGAGTATATCAGATAGACGCGCAAAACATAAATCAATAATTATTTGCAAGTCGTAACCAGTTGGTAGTGTGGGCCGTACACGTAGAAGAATGACGTTATTAAGGTAGGTGGTCATTGACGATATAACTCGTTATTACTTTACCTAGCCTTGCCTTGCCTCTCTTGCCTAACCGTTCGTTAGCTATCCGCTTCAGGCTGCCTGCTAAGTGGTAACACATCACCACAAGCAAGTGATCGTCAGACAGTTGACACAGTAAAATACCTGACCGCCATTAATATGATCGTGACGACAACGAAGACGTGCATGCTGTAACAATATTAATGTCTTTCTCGTGTGACACGCCTACGTTGTGCCCGACGCAGGTAGAGCGACTCGAGGTATGTGCCACTGCGTGACGATCCTTGCCGTCGCTGTAATCGCTGGACTGGCGGGGAGCGATGCCAAGGATCTGCCCCAGCTGACCATCCGCGGAGCCGGGGCCAGCTTCCCCAGCCAGGTGTATCAGTCGTGGCTCGTACAGTACGCCGCCTACCGCAGGTCGTTCGTAACGCTCACTCTTGAGTACAGCTCGGTCGGCAGTGGCGCCGGCAAGGCGATGATCAAAGGCGAGAAGGCCGGATACATCGACTACGCGGGTAGCGACTCCCTGTTGAGCGACGCAGACCACAAGGCGTATCCCGATCTAAGGATGTTTCCCACGATGGCCGGGTGAGTGACGCAGGGAGGCGTATACACAGACGGACAGGTAACACGGAGACATAAATACTGGGAGACAGACCGACAGACGGGGTGAGGGGAGAGGATAGAGAGAGAGGGGGAGAGAGAGAGAAGGAGGGAGGAGAGGGGGAAAGGAAGAGGGAGAGAGAGGGGGAGAAGGAGAGACAGACAGACAGAGGGAGAGGGAGAGGGAGAGGGAGAGGGAGGGAGAGTATACATACACAGACAGAGACACAGACACAGACATACATGGGAGAGAAACAAAGAGACAGAGAGACAGACAGACAGACAGACAGACAGACAGACAGACAGACAGACAGACAGACAGACAGACAGACAGACAGACAGACAGACAGACAGACAGACAGACAGACAGACAGACAGACAGACAGACAGACAGACAGACAGACAGACAGACAGACAGACAGACTGACTGACTGACTGACTGACTGACTGACTGACTGACTGACATATAATAAAGTATACATATATGCATGTACTTACGAAGGATGAAGCAGACAGACACATTGACACGCACCTCGAAAATACGCGCGCGCGCGCGCGCACACACACACACACACACACACACACACACACACACACACACACACACACACACACACACACACACACACACACACACACACACACACACACACACACACACACACACACACACACACACACACACACATCGCCAGAGATGAAGAGAGAGGGAGAGAGACCCTCAGCCACTTTCGACCAGAGAGACACACATTCAGGCTGGTTAACAAATGCAACGTAGGAATCTTGAGAATTTGAATGCACATTCAATGCACTTGCAATGAACTTAATTAAAACAATTTCTGAATAATTGTAAAAATCTGCATCTGAAATATGTTTTATAATATTGCGTTTGAACCCTAATATTGCGGTGTTATTTGATGCCTGTTGCCCGTGAAGAACATTTACATTAATCAAATTCAACATTTGAAACTAATTAGTCGCAAACTGTGTGGGAATGTGCTTCTACAGTCAACATGTTGTTGCCAGCTCTAGTCGACGTATATTCTCATTCGAGTTCACACAAGTTCACGGGTTCGTCATCACGGATGGCTTTACAAGTAAATACCAACATACTGTGTATCTAAGACCGATATATTACGAGCCGCATTACACTCAAGCTGTCGATGTTGAATTACCGATGTGTGGATGGTTTGGCGCCGACTTACCTGGCGTAGCTGTTACAACTAAACACTCGTGATGGGCGTCTACGCTAAGACCATGCGCCAACACTGCACCACTGTATCACCAAGAAGTGTATCAGAGACTCGGCTTTTGGTGCAACAGCCAACAATACATACACACATACATACACAGCAGGCATTCGCACATCTAGAATACTGGCAGGTTTTAGGACATTTTAAAGTCATTTTATATAGATGTATCTCTTCAACCCCGGAACCATTGTGGCACACGAATTGATTTTGAGTTCCCTATTAGCATTCTTTAAGTTCACCTCAATGGTATTGAGTTTCTGCTACACAATGGAACCCGTTTTAGTTGGCCCTTAATCAAATCAATGTAATAATATATTATGCATTGTGTAACATCTGGCAACATTTCAACAACTGTTGCAATATTTATTAGAGGTAGAGGCCTAGTAACGTCATTATTATTTCATTCTTCAAGAGACACATAAATTGTCAAGAGACCAGACGTAATCACAGACAGCAGTCGTGTGCATTAGTCTCATCTTTCTTCCATCTGTTTGGGCTGCGTCTTTATGTCTGCCACCTGAGTTCTGCAAGGCACGCGTTACCTTTGGTGCTGCTATGCATTAAATTTTTTTACGTTTTGTAAATACAAAACGTTTGCATTTATGTTCAAATGCATTAACAGTTGTTGACAAGAATGAACAGACTAACATACAAAAATCCGAAACAGACACACAACCGATATGCATACAAACAAATTTGCAAAAACACACGGAGAGATACAGACAGACACACTGAAAGACACACAGACAGACATACACCCAGACAGACAGACGGGCACCCAGACAGACAGATACACGGACAAACAGACAAAACAGACAGGCAGGCGACCAGTCAATAAACTATTCGGTGGTAACAGGTTACACAATATTGGCAAAAAAAGGTATCCACCAAAAAAATAGATGTTCTTTTTTTTAGACATTTTTTGTGATGGTCTTAGTACTGCTGCTGTTGCTGTTGCTGCTGTTGCTGCTGCTATTGTTGCTGTTGTTGTTGTTGCTATTGCTGCTTCTGCTGTTGCTGCTGTTGCTGCTTCTGTTGTTGCGGTTGTTGCTGTTGTTGATGTTGCTGTTGATGTTGCTGTTGTTGTTGTGGCTGTTGCTGCAGCTGTTGCTGTTGTTGTTGTTGCTGCTGTTGTTGTGTTGTTGCTCTTGTTGTGTTGTTGCTGCTGCTGTTGCTGCTGTTGTTGCAGTACAGTGGTTAAAACATAGAACTCTCAATCGAGAGGGTCCGGGTTTTAATCCTATGCTGTTGTTTCAAAGCTTGGGACAATTTCGTGCACCCCACATTGCGTGAGTTCATTTACCTGCATATATATGACTACCTGGCAATAGATAGTGGTGGATATATGTAACATCGCGTAGTGAAATCGAAATTGTATTCGAATGAGCAGGCATGCCAGTGGGTGTGAGGTAAGGCGCATTGAACAACACTAAACACTGGGGATTGTGCTGAATAAGCTCACGGTTGCTTTTACAACTGATTCTGTCTCGTTAATCCAGGGCAGTCGTGCTCGGCTACAACCTGCCGAACCTGAACGGCACGCTGAAGCTGTCGATCGAGGACGTCACTGGCATCTACAACGGCACCTACCGCTGGTGGAACACGTCGGTGTTCGAAAGACACAACCCCCATTTGATCTTCCCCAGAGCACGCATCGTCGTCATCGCCCGCGGGGACAAGTCGGGCACCACCGGCATCTTCACTAACGCCCTGCAAACGCACGACACATGGAGAGACAGGTGAATAATGACGTATATGTAGCACTTGTTACGGTCTTATTGTTGTACCGCTTCCGTATATATATCATCGGACGGAGGTTTACGGGACGCAAGATCCTGCGTCTTACAGTACGCATAGAAACAGTACCCGGACGCGTGCAAAATAATTGTTGCGTTCCACTGGACGCATGCGTATCAATGACATAATTATAACAACAATGTATATTGAATATGAATGCCTTTAACTTGGTAGTTTATTACCGAATCAGTTCGTTTGGCATTTCTTTTCACGAGTCCTACCAAATAATAATTCCCGTTTGTTTTCCGATTCCGACTAGATTCCGAAGGGTGTCTAGTCCTCCGTGTGGCGCCGCCCTGCGCGTAGTTTTGGGAAGGAAAAAGGAAAGGAAACAAGGAAAAACATCAATAAATAAAAGAGTATATTGTAACAAGGCACGTTATTTTGTTAAGTTCTTGTTAGTATCAAACTAGTAATAATAACAACCGGATTTACGTGGGTTGTATAAGTTGTGATATTTAGAAAAGAATACTTACAATTAAAAAAGAGCAATAAGTGGGACCCTCACTACAGGCTCTGAAGAAAGCTGGGGGTCCCGAGGACCCTTGAACACACACATCCAGGTAAACTCCTGTAATCGCTTATCTGTGTTCTGTTTGTGGTTGTTGTTGGTGATATGGTGTTTGTGATGTTACATCACACGGAATTAGATAAATAGATTCTCCCTCCCTCCCTCTCACCCTCCCTCTCTCTCCCACCCTCTCTCCCCCTCACTCTCGCACGGACACACACACGCATCCACGCACGCACGCACGCACGCCCGCACGCACGCACGCACGCACATACACATACGGCATCGTCAGAATTAATATATGCGGTTCATTATTAAGTTGAGTACTTTTTCCATAAACAATTATACCAATAATGTAAACGCCAAAGTGTGTCCAAAACAAGTTGCCAATACAACAATCACAGATGTATAATTGCTATGTCTTCGTGTCGTCTTCCACAGATACGGGACGTTCACGAACGGTTTGAACGAGAACGACACGTCAGAACACTGGGAACCTGACGTCATCACGTACTTCGCGTACCGCAACAGAGGAATGTCCGGGCTCCTGGTCACCTTTAAGTACAGCATCGGCTATCTCTCCATCAGCGATGCCGAAAATGCTGACATCATGTACGCGGGCGTCGTCAACAGTTTTGGTAGCGTGGTAGCAGGGGACGTGAAGTCAGTGCAGGCGGCAATGGACAATACCGACAATGAGGACGAGATTGGGTTGATAGGCTCTTTGGCTACCTACACGTCGCCGGAAGCCTACCCACTAGCCGGCTACACGTACTTCATCATTCGTCTGAAGAACATGACGAACTGTGACACGGCGCTCGAACTGGTCCGCTACATCAACTGGTTGCTGACGGATGAAGCCCCACATAGAGTCTGCACTGAGCACAATATGGCGCCAATCAGCGAAAAGGTGGGTACTCACTTTGATTCCCTATCTTAATAATCACTACGAACAAAATTTTCCAGAGAATACCCCTCTAATATCCCAGATGATCAAAATCTCCCTAAAACAAAATCTCTCCAAGACCTGCAATTAAATATTGCTTGGAATCCAACTCAAAAAGCTCGAAAGTTGATGCATCATTAGACTTTTTCATCTGCATCAAGCTGTGGCATGAAGCATCTATGCAGCATGTATACCTTCATTTCGTCTTCCTTCAGTAACTGGCAGAAGTCGATGTTGTTTCATCCAAACATTATTCAGGAACGTCTTGTGTCATTTCAAGGGAAACGGTCAAGAAAGAAACACCTATGGAAAGAAGCCATTAAAAAAATTAAGTACAAAGAAATGATGTGGAAGTGATATAGACGCACTGGAAATGACGAAGATTACAACATTTATAAAGAAGCACTTAACCAAACTACAACTTAACTTAGAAATTCAAAGAGAAGCTATGAACGGCGCGACGTAAAAATAAAATGTTGTGAACAGCACTGGCACCTCAGTGTTTGTTCGGATGTCATGAGTTCACAGTCGAGAGACAGAGGAGAAGCTGAAGTTACAGCAGCGGAGAGGCGAAACATTTTGAACATCCCTGGCCAATACCAGAGGCTTAAGTTCAAGGGGGCGGAATCGGACTATTTAGGACAGTTAATTGTAACCCCGGAAATAATAGCTAAGCCAATATGAAGGATAATAAATCACCTGGAGTCGATGGGATTCCGCCCAAATAACTATTGGAAACTGTACAACAAATTAGCATACCGCTTGCGACAGTGTTCAACTTGTCATTAAACGAGGGAGGGGTTCCTTTAGAATGGAAAGAAGCAAACATTATCCCGTTATTTTAAAACAAGTTCGAGAAACATGAGTGTACAGGCGTCAGGTGCAGTCGTATCTTTTACTCGTTCTAGTGTTTATCGATAACATCACGAATTTTAAAAGCTTTTGCAAATTCATACTTACAGGTGTTCAATAGTATCACTATTAGAATATAATCTTGTAATATCACTTCCAATCAAACTCCCCTAAACTACGTTTTGCCAAATTAGCTTGCTTGGCAACCGGTTCCGAATATAGATCAAGATGGCGCGGATGTAAACAATAAGCACTAAAAGCGCGTAACTCAAATCCCCCCAAACACAACTCAAATAACAACGCATTTCTTCAAAATTTAATATATGAATTGAACAGACATTGATTACATTAAAATAGCTTCAGTTATACAACTTAGCTGAAACCATACATACAGATTTAAAAAAAAAACATTTTGTTTATCTTCCTACCCATTTATCTTCCACCCTCTGAACTAACAGGCCAATCTCCGGGTGTGTCATTGTTGGGACACTGACACCCGTGTGTTTTTCAAATACCCAGAGGTTCTGAGTCGGCCCAGAACCGAATATAACATTATTATCTGACTGTTTGTGTTGTTTGCACAAGCTCTCAAATCCTGCACGGGCACATTATATTCTTTATATTTCATAGTTTATATTTACTGCGTCTTTAACTCTTAAAGGCAAGTTTTAACAAGCAAATATTTTGTAAGTGCATTACAGCACTACACACACACACACACACACACACACACACACACACACACACACACACACACACACACACACACACACACACACACACACACACACACACACACACACACACACACACACACACACACACACACACACACACACACAACTCTACAGTTACAACGCTCCATTTGCTTAGCGAATATAAACATTATCATATTCTCCCAACTCTCAACATGACAAATCTGTTATTGCTACTCGGAATGTTTGCCCTGCTCACAGCCCCAAACAAGAGTTACAGCTCCAATACAGGTGGCAGGATGTCCAAATCAGAATATCCTAGTCTGCAAGTTAACACAACTCTGGCTTCCGTTCTCCATAAGCCTCTAATGATTGGTAATTCCCACATTGAGGAAGGGCCCAACAATTTTACTATCGTCAGCAACACCTTCAATTTAAGAGAAAGTGTCGGCAGGTGGAGACTCTCTAAATAATCTATAAACATAAATCCTGTCCACAAATCCTAAAATTCAAAGCCAACCATTATCATCTGTTATTGATCACACTTCTCTCAGGTCAAATCAAAACAAATCCTGGACCATTTAGTCTCCATAGTTGTATTGAATCTTTGTATCCTTGTGGAGTATGCAGAGATGAAATGTGACCCATCTTAAAGAAATGAGTCGCACGTCGGAAATTTTTAATATTGAGTTATTAGTAGCGTTGGAAAGAGCAGAATCTCTGCTTTCACATGGTGTATCATGTAAGAAGATATCGTAATTCTAACTGAAGTTATGGCTTAACAAACACATGTGGGTAGAAACCTTTAAACCCACAAAACGGCCGTCAAAGTTGATGCAAAATATTCGTTATGTTTCATGAAATGTACCTTAGTTACCGTGGACAGATGTAGCTAAAATGTTGTGCTTGTCAGGCTCGCTTCCATCCGTTAAGTCTTTCCCAAAAATACTCCTCGATCAAACTGTCAATCTGTGCGCGATCATTTCCATCCGAACTTAACAGTTTCGCCATGTTAAACGCCGTTCTTGACGTCTTCTTAATCGTTATCTGGGTCAGCAGTGACGCGGTGAAATACATTGTGCGCATGCGTGTTTTTACAGATTATGTAAATGACCCATCATTGAACCAATGAGAACAGTTGCATGGGTCACGCAGTTGCTGTTGCTACCACGTGGTCCAAATTGTTTACACAGCTGGCGTAAACAGGGGGCGTCTTCCAAGCCCTCTGGAGGTCACATAATGTAGTTATTAGCATATTTATGCTCATGTATAGGAAGATGACGCGTCAAGCTTCTTGGTGATATCCCATATGTTAGGAGCGTCCCAAAATTAGCAGTTGTGAACGCGCGCAATTACTGGCATTTTCGGCGTTATTTTAAGGAAATCGAGCGGAACACTTTGCACAGCTCTACAAAAATCGCTTTAAAATACACAAAACAGAGTTAATTAGAGGGTAGCTAGAGTAGCAATCGGTAAAACGAATACCAAAGAATAATTTTCAGGGGAAATCTCAAAATCGATGGATTCGCGATTTGTTCACATAAATGGCATTTACGGAAAATCAGATTTGCCGACATCCGACTCATTTCGTTAAGATGGGTCACACATAAAGGAAGATGACAGAGCACTCCTGTGCGACAAATGTGAACTCTGGTACCATACCAAATGCATAGACACCACCAACATTGACTACAGCATCATGAAAAACATATCAAGCTTCTCATGGATCTGCTTCGAATGTGGTTTTCCAAATTTTGATCCATCAATATCTCAAACCCAAGCAGTCGCCACTACAAACCCATTTTCACTGCTCTCTGAACTTGATGACACTAATGACAATGATTGTATAAATGATGAAGATAATATGCACCCGAAAACCTCAACTCCACCCAAAGGTTCGTCTGGTACTCGTAACACGCCTACCATCAAAAACAAAAAACATGACCTCAGGGCAATGATCATAAATTGTAACAGTATCAAAAGCGCGACTAAACAAGCAGCCTTCCGTGCAACAATCAATCAACACCAACCAGAACTCATAGTGGGTTGTGAATCCAAATCAGATAGCAATATGGCTACATATGGACTATTCCCAGAAAACTACGCTGTCTACCGCAAAGATTACGTTGCAAATGGAGGAGTCTTTATTGCCACCAAAGACTGTCTCATTACGTCTGATGAACCTGAATTAGGCGAAAACAGCGAAATTATATAGGCAAGCGTGCAATTCAATAACTCTAAACCGCTATAATCTGGCCAGTTATGTTATACCATCAAGCAACAAAACTCAGTCATTAGACATCTTAATCTCATCAGTAGCCAATACTATCAATAACAACCCATGCCACCACCCACACTTGATAATTGGAGGGGACTAAGCTCTGTTATACAAAGACATAACTTGGATCATCATCTTTATGCTGATGGTACGCAGATCTACATTTCGTTGGCTACCCCGGATACAAATCGCTCCCTTAACCAACTTATTGATTGCCTTCAAGATGTCTTCCACTGGATGACTGACAGCAAGTTGAAATTAAATGCAAATAATAAACTGAATTGATCATTATTGGTACTCCAATGCAGCATAGTAAACTGGATGGTTTTTCCCTACGCGTATTTTGAATCAGTATATCACGCCTCGGTGCGGAATCTAGGAGTGATCTTTGATAGTAACATCAATTTCCGACAACACATATCTCAAACATGTCGCTGCTGTTTTTTTTATCCTATTCGTGATCTTCGCCGTATTCGCCGGTATATGTCATTTCTGTTACTAAAACTATTGCAACAGCGCTTGTTAGCAGCATACTTGACTATTGCAATTCCCTCCTTTATAATATCGCTAGCAAGGATATCACAAAACTTCAGCGTATCCAAAATTGTCTAGCAAGAGTAGTTACAAAATCTCATCGTTTTCCTCGCTCTGTACCACGTTTGAAGTATTTGCATCGGTTTACTGTACGATATCGTACAATAGTTAAGATCTGTACCATTACATACCAGGCACTGTTCAGTAAGCAATCATCTTATTTGCATTTACTGCTTACTCCTGTAAGAAAACCTATCCAGCTTCGATCATCTAATTCTGACCTACTTTTTGTTCCTAGAGACAACACTAACATTGGAACTAGGGCTTTTTCTGTTGTTGCACCAACTCTTTGGAATATGCTCCCTCTTAGTGTTAGATCAGTTGAAAATATAAAAAAATTCGTCGTCAATTAAACAACGTATCTTTACAACCTTGCGTATCCCTAGCGCCTTGACCCATGCTTATGGATTTTGAAATTGACCAATCCTTTTGTTTTGATACGCCTCTGAGCTTGGTTTCCAAGGATTTAGGCGCAATAGAAGTTATCTTATTACTATTATTATTACTTCAATCTACCAGATATGAACTGAACCGACTGGTCGACAACAAATACTAACAGCAAATGCACAAGAAATACATTGACTTCTTACTTGATAACTCGCTTTCACAACTAGTTACCAGCACCACAAGACCTGTCTCAAATAGCATCCTGGACCTTCTGGTTACATCAAACCCTAATCTCATAGACAACAACAGTGCTTTCATGCATTTCTGACCATTGCATTGTACTGTTTGTAATGCAGTCGGAAAGTATGCCCCCCATGCACCCAGTGGATTTCTTAATGAAATTTACTTTTTTGCAACCCTGAAGGTGTCTAGTAAACAGATTTGGATGTTCACATTTCAAAATCATGTCCGAAAGGGTCCGTTTGGCGGCCATCTTGGATTTTGTTACGCGCGACTGGTAAAATCAAGTATCTACGTCTACTCAAGAACTATCTACCCGAAACTTACTCTCGACACTACACACTAATCATCATCATCGCCAAGAAGTAGCTCATCATAGTCAATCTCCTGATCATTCTCCTCTCCCCCCTCCACCTCCTCCTCCTCAGCAGCTTTCTCATGCAAGTCAATGAGTGGAGGAGGCAAAATGGGTCCACACGACCACACTGGCCCCATTATACCCTCCTCAGTCTTCACCCATCCCTGTCCATCATAGTAGTGCTTGGGTCGCGAGAAGCGAGGCTGGTTGGCCAGCTTGTATTTTGTTAGTCGGTAGATCGTAGTGGGTAGATTTCGTGTAGTTTATTTTTTTCTTGGACTCATAATTAGCCCATTTTCTGCCTAGTAGTGGCATTTAATGTTGAGTCAGTGCTTATGTGCAATCACCTATCCATAACTTAGTATTTGACTCGATTTCAGGCATGAAAATATGGTAGTATGTGCATTTTGAAGAAATAGATATGTTTGAATCGTCAAAATAACCATCTCAAGCGATTTCTCATGCCAAAATATACGAAAAAGTGGGTTCATTTGTCTTTGTACGGTGAATGGTTCAAAATATATGGGTATCCTTGATTTTACCAGTCGCGCGTGACAAAATCCAAGATGGCCGCCAAACGGACCCCTTCGGACATTATTTCGAAATGTGAACATCCAAATCTGTTTACTAGACACCTTCAGGGTTGCAAAAAAGTAAATTTCATTAAGAAATCCACTGGGTGCATGGGGGCATACCTTCCGACTGTACTATTGCTATCAACATGAAACCCAAGTTACAAAAGAAACCACAAAGAAAGATATATCTCTATGACAGAATTGATCCCTAAACCAAACCGCAAACTAAAGTGCATGATGTCATCAACAACTTCTTAACCTCAAACCCTGAAGAACATTCAGTCGACACAAACTGGGAAACAATTAGAAATGGACTGGACAAAACTCACTAAAGCAACACGAAATCTGCCTTGGATAACATCTGAAATCAAGCATAAGATGAGAAAACATGACAAATTGTTCTCAAAGACCCATAAAACAAACACCCTATCAAATTGGAAAGCCTATCGTGATTATCGCAACTATGTTACCAAATGTATCCGCTCAGCACACCACGATTATGTCAACATCATAGTGGGCAAGAATATGACTGAAACCCAAAAATCTTTCTGGTCATTAAAACTCACTCGCACAGAAAACGTAAGAATCCCAACACTTAAAACTTCTTATAAAATGTGCAACACAGATCACGATAAGGCGGAGGCATTGAACATGAACTTCCAAAGCGTATTTAATAAGCAGACACATACACAAATGCACAGTAAAGGTCCATCTCCATATGCCTCCATTCCTCACTTACACGTCACAACTGCCGGAATAGCCAAGCAATTATCTAAGCCCATCAAAAGCATGCGGTCCTGATGAAATGTCACCTCGTTTCCTTAAGATTGTTGCAAATGAACTAGCTCCAGCTCTTAGATGTCTATTCCAGCAATTTTATAACCAAGCAACAGTCTCAAAACAGTGGCGCCAAGCACTGGTTACAGCAATTCATAAGGGCGGTCCAAAATCAGACGCCTCCAACTACCGACCCATATCCTTGACCTGCTTGTGCTGTAAAATCATGGAACACATAATCCCAAGTCATGTCGCCAAACATCTTAACACTCATAACATCCTTATAGATGAGCAGCATGGATTCAGGAACTGTCTCTCTACTGTAACCCAACTCATAAACTCAACCAGTGACATTGTCAGAAACACTAAATCAAAAAGGTCAGACAGATATAATATTACTTGACTTCAGTCAAGCGTTTTATAAAGTCGCTCATCACCACCTATCAGATCAATTAAACTACTACGGCATCAGAAACAACACTCTTTGCTGGATCGATAGCTTCTTACCCCATCGTAAACATGCTGTTTCAGTTAATGGCACACATTCTTCCTGATCTAATGTCACTTCTGGAGTCCCTCAGGAATCTGTCCTGGGGCCGGTCCAATTCCTTCTATTCTATAAACGACCTCAAGGAACAAATAAATTCAACAATTAAACTCTGCAGACGACAGCATCCTACACAGAGAAATAAAGAACACAAAAGATCAACAGATATTACCAACCTAGAAACCCTCGCAATCTGGTCTAATGCACTTCAGTGTTAAGAAATGCGCAGTCCTCACCATCACACGCAAACGAAACCCCAAACTATATCAATATTCATTACTGGGAAAATCACTAAGTTATATTCATAATCACGACTACTTTGGAATCACAATATCACATGACCTAAGATGGAACGACCACTGCACCAAAATAACCATAAAAGCCAGCCGCACATTTGGACTCTTAAGAAGAACACTATCACCTTGTTCACAAAATATCAAAGAAAAAAGCTCACTAAACCCTTGTCCGACTACAAACTGAATATGCCAGTGAAGTCTGGAATCCCAACACAGCAACTGAAATTAACCGCATAGAACAAATCCAAAGAAATGCTGCAATATTCATCTTCTCCGACTACCGAAAAGAAACACATATTAAACCACTCATAAACCAGCTCAACTGGGACTCGCTCCACACATGTCGCCTCATTCAACAAGCATCAATGTTTTACAAAATCCACTACCACGTGGTTATTGTTCGCTTCAACAATGAAAATGTGCGAGACGCGGTCATCCGTCAACGTCTCAGACTGCGAGACGATGACAACACGATCTTTGTCAATGAAGATCTCACCCAGCGCCGTACCGCACTGGCCAGATCAAGTAGGCAACTAAAGAGAAACAAGAAGATCCAAGACTGTTGGACCTACAACGGGAAAGTGCTGGTTAAAACACTATTAAACTCTGTCAAGGAGGTATGCACTCAGGGGATATCGACGAATTTAATTGATATAATATATATTATATGTAAATGGTGTCTTTGAAAAACCTGAAACTTGCTTTGCCGAATTGTGATTTCTTTAAGTTGTCTATTGTCTTATACACAATTAATTTTTTCAATTTATTTGTTAATTATATCTTATCAATTAATATATGTCATTACAAATGTGGCATTTAAACGGAAGTGATAGAACTATGCGGCGCTGAGAAACAATGCTATAATCAGCAGTCATACATACAAATAATGTCGCATAAACACCTTTAAATACAATGTATATTATGTTCTCCCAAGAAGAGGGCCATCTTGTATTCACGATGGTAACCAAATAATATTTTTTTGTTATTTGTTCTCATACAAACCCACAAGAAGTCTATATCAGCTTACACACACATTTACACACACCACACCACACCACACCACACCACACCACACCACACCACACCACACCACACCACACCACACCACACCACACCACACCACACCACACCACACCATTAACACTAGCAAATGAATATGTCAAAGATAAACTGAATCACAATCATTCACAATATCTTGAAATAGAGCATGAATCAACTTACACATACATTTTAAAGAAAACACTCAGATTAAATCATGACATTTGACGAAACATTTCTCGCCAATTTAGGAGGTATTCATAACAATGATTTAATAAATGTTCTAAATATAAATTATACTGAAAATAATGAACCTCAAATAAGTCGAATGGGTTACTCAAGGAATACTTAAATCAATTCGGTATCGAGACAAGCTATATAAACAATTTAAAAAAATATATAATAATAACGGCATCAAACTAACACATAAAAATATATTTTACAAATATAGGTCACTCTATAGCAGAAGATATTAAATATGCAGGTAACAAAACCTACAGTTCTTTTCTAAATAAACAAATTAATTCAACTTTTACTTTTTAAAATGTAGATGAAGATACTGTAAAGAAAGTTATACAAAGTCTCCCCACTAAAAAGACCCTTGGATTTGATAGTATTATATATCGGAATGTGCCTAAACATGCTGCGCTTGAGCTAATTGATAGAATAGCAACTCAAATGGATACAAATGACGTACCTATTAGTGTATTTCTCGACTTGTCTAAGGCATTTGGCACCATCGATCGAAATATTCTACTAAATAAATTAAAATGCTATGACCTAAAAGGTTCAACACTACAATTATTTTAAAGTTTTATCTGTAACCATTGGCGTTCTTCAAGGCTCAATACTTGGACCACTATTGTTTGTTTTGTATATTAATGATTTCTCACAAGCCAGTCATAAGTTCGATTTCATTAAGCAGATGATACTACACTATTTAGTACTTTAAACTCTTTTAGTGACAACCCCGAAAATAAAAACATACAATCCTCAATAAATGAAGAACTCTCTAAAATTATTGCTGAATAAAAACAAATCAAAATATATGGTTTTCCATATGCCAAATAAACGCATAACGACTTTTACACCTAAAATAGATTATATAAATATTGAAAAAAGTATACGAATTTAACGTCTTAGAGTTGACTTTGGACTCAAACTTAAATTGGAAAAAACACATTGAAAAGTATCAAATAAATGTTCCAAAATAATTGGCATATGTAATAGATTAAAATACGTACTACCAATGCTTATACAAATTCTGATATAACTCGTTACTATTATCTCACATTAATTATTGCTTTATAGCAACGGGTTTTCAGGGAAACAAAATTATGAAAATCCAAAAGAGAGCAATGCGAGTAATAACACTGCGCAAATACAACTCACACACTGAACCACTTTAAAAAAAACTAAACCTGTTAAAAGAAAAATACATCTTCAAGCTACAAGAATTCAAATTTACTTCAGATATATTCACAAATATCTACCGGATTATTGATTAAAATGGCAAATTGTCCCAAAAGATAACATTCACAACTACGACACTCGGAAAACACAATATATATATATATATATATATATATATATATACTTTGAAAACTAAGCATGACTTTACAACGAAATGTTTGAAACACACCTTGCCACACGCTATAGATAACACTCCCGATTGAATTATTAAAGATAAGATATACACCCACAGTATGCGACGTTTTTCAATATATGTGAAACTAATTATTTCTTATAAAAATACGATTATAGGTGCACACTGTCAAACTGTTATACACGTCAGCAAAACATATAATAAATGAAGTATTGAGAATGTGTAATCGATTACAATGACGCTAGCGTAAGAGTGTATACATGCGTACACGTACATGCAAAACAAAAAATAATACACTTGCATGAACGAACGCACACACGCGCGCGCGCACACACACACACACACACACACACACACACACACACACACACACACACACACACACACACACACACACACACACACACACGGGATGGACTTTATTGTTGATGATTAAAACGACCTATGTTATTATTAACGTAAATGGGGTGGCTCCTATGACAGCGACATTTTGTTTTGATAAGAGTCACCGACCCCGTTCTGGTATATATTGCGCTACAAATATATTAATTATTTTTGTTCCGCAAATTACCGAATTACATACGAATTATGTATCATGTGTACATGTATATTTGTGTTTGTATATGTTTTATTGTATTTATACAATGAAGGGTGAAAAACAAATTGTACTTTTTATATACATTATCCGTTCTTCTTCTTCGTCCTTCCTTCCTCCATTTTTCACCTTCCACCCGTGTTTCTTAAGTCCCTGTTCACGTAGTTCCGCCAGTAAATCGACATTTCTTTTGCATTTTTCCGCAGGTAGCAAAGCACATCAAGGAAACCATTGTACACGAGTTCATGTGCGGCGGCCAGTCGATGTGGGAGGCAATGCTAGCGCAGATCGCGAAGGAGGAAGTACACACGACCGCCTTCAGCACACAGCTGCAGATCGTGTCTGGCGTGCTAGGCGTCGTCGCGGCGGCCTCTCTCAGCTACTGCATCTACCGCCTGGTGCTGCGGGTGAAGGCGGCACTGCGCGACGACTGGTACATCGCCGTCGACGACATCGTCTTCTACCACACTTCTCGGGAAGGGGACAGTGGACGGGAGGCCTTCGTGCTCTGGCCGTCTGTCCGCTCGCTCACCGACGTTGAGGACATCGAGTACGGCTACGAGATGCTGCGACAGATCCTGCAGTGGCCAGGCAAACTCAACCACAGAACCATCGGGCTACGAATGCTAGAAATCAAGACGATGGACAAGGTGCGACACAGCGTCAAGGCGCTACTCCTCCGGATGAAGGATTCCGTGACGCACAACAACGTTCTTCAGGTATTTTCAATATGCTGTCGTAGATGTCAGAACACATCTACCTACTCACGTACATAGTGTAAAGCGAAACAAAATGCATTTTGGGGGTTATGCTACTAAAACAGTTAATACAATGTAAACATTGGAAAGTATATCCAAAAATATCATGCCAGTAGTTTAATAGAAAAAGCTTATTGAATACTCGGGTAGGCCTACAGTGTTTCACGGGCAGCGCCGTTGATGCCGGCAAACAGATGTCATGAGTTTCTGCATCAACAACTTTCTGGTGTTGGTGAGCAGCGGCTTCGTATGCGTTTGGTAACTTCTCATGTAGGTCAAATATAGTGATAAACCGTAGCAAGAGAATGGTACCATTTTCTGTTCTTCTTTCTTTGTAATGTGTATAATTTTCTGTAGTGGATATTTTATTTCCTTATTACGGCGACAGTTTCCGCAATGTCGTAATCTGCGGTTACTTTCCGTAATGATTACGGAAAATGTGCCTAATGGCAGGCAGCCCTGCATACAATTATTGCAAAATCACGGTTAATTGCAAATCGATATTGTTAAAGTGCCATGACATTATCTACTAACCATGTTTTTGAAGGAACACATGACGTCACGGCAACTTCGCAGTAACAAAATAACTCATTTATCGGTCGCTTATTTGCCAAGCGTCGTGAGCAAGATGTCAGTTTCAGGATATGTAAGTTTTAGAACCTTCCACTTTGTCAGTAAACCAATGGCGTGAAAATATTGATAATAGTTGAAAATTAGTGTTTGAACTAACTCTTTTGGGTGCGTAGCACCAAAACTCTGCCTTTTTGTTTCCCTTTAAACACCGTACGCGTGCGCACGCATTCAAACAATAACCAACGTTGTAAAAACGTAACTGATTTATATGTTCCTAGTGCAGTTGTTGGAGTGTCGTTGTTTCCTATGTTGGTGTCTTGTTTATGTATTACTTTGTTCTTGTCGCCGATTTACCACCTACTGCTTCTTATTTTAAATATAATAACTAAGGGGAGCTTTATCGTTGATGAGGAGGCAAGCATGTGTGAAGGGCCTTTATTATCAATTATTATATCCATTTTGTGTTCCGTATAGTTGTAAAATACAGTTTGTGTTTCCTGGAGTCAGTATGGTGTACAGGATATGGTACTTGACTTTGACACCTAGAATATAAGACGAAACCACATGGTCCACCAATTTCACACCCACATTGTTCTTCCAGTTAGAAATGTAATCTTCTGCATTATGAGCCCCAAAGTGTACGTGTGGCACTCTCTGCATTGTGCAAAAATATAACTCCACATGAACTTGTGGCGCTCACTGGAGTCTGAATTAGTAATGTGAACCCCCCATTGTGAATAGCTGGCTACGGGCCTGCATTCACAACGACCCAATTACGTATTCAGTGGCCGTTGAACAGCGCTGTATTATTTATGGAGCGCAGTGGCCAAACTCTTTAGACTCTCGACCGAGAAAACTCGGGTTTGAATCTTGTGCTGCGGTGTTGAACCTAAGTTCTGGCTATAGACAGTGGTCAATAACGAATAGCCTTCGTGCATTAATTGCAGCGTGGCTGGATGCTTCCAAGAGAAGTCGAGATGGTGTTCGATTGAACAGGTCTGCCACGGAGTAAAGTGTACCGCGCTTTGAGCAGTCCTGATTAATGGATACTGCGCTACATAAGAACTTACCTTTTACTTTACTTTTATGTTGACAGTTCTACGGAGTAGCGCAGATCGAGGCGAGCTACTACATCGTGAGCGACTACTGTGCAAAGGGCGTACTTGTTGACATCCTTCACGACAATAAAATCAACCTGAATAAGGACTTCAAATACTCAATGTGTCTAGAGCTCGCCTGTGGGATACGCTATTTGCATGGCAAGAAGATTGTGCATGGTCATCTAACGTCAAAGACGTGCCTCTTAGACGGCAAATGGACCGTAAAGATCGCCGACTGGGAGTATACGAAGATATTCTCACTAACCGGCCCTCACAAAAACCCGCTCAAATATCTGCTCAAATCCTCAGACGACATTGGTGTTGAAAAGGTGAGATTTCCGTGTGTGTGTGTGTGTGTGTGCGTGTGTGCGTGTGTGCGTGTGTGCGTGTGTGCGTGTGTGCGTGTGTGCGTGTGTGCGTGTGTGCGTGTGCGCGTGTGCACGTGTGTGTGTTTATACATATGTATGTGTGCATGTGTGTATCTGTGTATATACGTATCAGTGTTTGAACATTCCTGCATCATTTCCTGTATGGTAGCATTAACGCATGGCATTTTATTTGTTTAAAAAATACTAGCGGATATTTTATTAGTAAAATTCGCAAACTTAGTCAAATGTTACCTAGACATGATGACACATCACTATATTATGTATACAATGTGGCGCAGGCGAGCTTCCTTCAGTTTTGGACGGCGCCCGAGATCCTGCGATCTGGCTACGACCTCCTGCCCTCGTCGAGTTGTGACGTCTACAGCTACGGCATCATACTGCAGGAGATCTACACGCAACAAGACCCCTACCTCGAATACGAGGAGTCATGTTCCAAGGGGGACATACTCAAGGTATGCATGTTACTTCAACAGCGATATACTCAAGGTATGTATGATACTTCAAGAGCGACATACTCAAGGTATGTGTGATACTTCAAGGGCGACATACTCAAGGTATGTATGATACTTCAAGAGCGACATACTCAAGGTATGTATGATACTTCAAGAGAGACATACTCAATGTATGCATGATACTTCAAGAGCGACATACTGAAGGTATGTGTGATACTTCAAGAGCGACATACTCAAGGTATGCATGATACTTCAAGAGAGACATACTCAATGTATGCATGATACTTCAAGAGCGACATACTCAAGGTATGTATGATACTTCAAGAGCGACATACTCAAGGTACATATGATACTTCAAGAGCGACATACTCAAGGTATGTATGATACTTCAAGAGCGACATACTCAAGGTATGTATGATATTTCAAGAGCGACATACTCAATGTATGTATCATACTTCAAGAGCGACATACTCAAGGTATGTATGATACTTCAAGAGCGACATGCTCAAGGTATGTATGATACTTCAAGAGCGACATACTCAAGGTATGTGTGATACTTCAAGAGCGACATACTCAAGGTATGTGTGATACTTCAAGAGCGACATACTCAAGGTATGTGTGATACTTCAAGAGCGACATACTCAATGTATGTATGATACTTCAAGAGAGACAAACTCAAGGTATGTGTGATACTTCAAGAGCGACATACTCAAGGTATGTGTGATACTTCAAGAGCGACATACTCAAGGTATGTGTGATACTTCAAGAGCGACATACTCAAGGTATGTATGATACTTCAAGAGCGACATGCTCAAGGTATGTATGATACTTCAAGAGCGACATACTCAAGGTATGTGTGATACTTCAAGAGCGACATGCTCAAGGTATGTATGATACTTCAAGAGCGACATGCTCAAGGTATGTATGATACTTCAAGAGCGACATACTCAAGGTATGTGTGATACTTCAAGAGCGACATACTCAAGGTATGTATGATACTTCAAGAGCGACATGCTCAAGGTATGTGTGATACTTCAAGAGCGACATACTCAAGGTATGTGTGATACTTCAAGAGCGACATACTCAAGGTATGTATGATACTTCAAGAGCGACATACTCAAGGTATGTATGATACTTCAAGAGCGACATACTCAAGGTATGCATGATACTTCAAGAGAGACATACTCAATGTATGCATGATACTTCAAGAGCGACATACTCAAGGTATGTATGATACTTCAAGAGCGACATACTCAAGGTACATATGATACTTCAAGAGCGACATGCTCAAGGTATGTATGATACTTCAAGAGCGACATACTCAAGGTATGTGTGATACTTCAAGAGCGACATACTCAATGTATGTATGATACTTCAAGAGAGACATACTCAATGTATGTATGATACTTCAAGAGCGACATACTCAAGGTATGTGTGATACTTCAAGAGCGACATACTCAATGTATGTATGATACTTCAAGAACGACATACTCAAGGTATGTGTGATACTTCAAGAGCGACATACTCAAGGTATGTATGATACTTCAAGAGCGACATACTAAAGGTATGTATGATACTTCAAGAGCGACATACTCAAGGTATGCATGATACTTCAAGAGAGACATACTCAATGTATGCATGATACTTCAAGAGCGACATACTCAAGGTATGTATGATACTTCAAGAGCGACATACTCAAGGTACATATGATACTTCAAGAGCGACATGCTCAAGGTATGTATGATACTTCAAGAGCGACATACTCAAGGTATGTGTGATACTTCAAGAGCGACATACTCAATGTATGTATGATACTTCAAGAGAGACATACTCAATGTATGTATGATACTTCAAGAGAGACATACTAAGGTATGTGTGATACTTCAAGAGCGACATACTCAAGGTATGTGTGATACTTCAAGAGCGACATACTCAATGTATGTATGATACTTCAAGAGCGACATACTCAAGGTATGTATGATACTTCAAGAGCGACATGCTCAAGGTATGTATGATATTTCAAGAGTGACATACTCAATGTATGTATGATACTTCAAGAGCGACATACTCAAGGTATGTGTGATACTTCAAGAGCGACATACTCAATGTATGTATGATACTTCAAGAGCGACATACTCAAGGTATGTATGATACTTCAAGAGCGACATACTCAATGTATGTATGATACTTGAAGAGCGACATACTCAAGGTATGTATGATACTTCAAGAGCGACATACTCAAGGTATGTGTGATACTTCAAGAGCGACATACGCAATGTATGTATGATACTTCAAGAGCGACATACTCAATGTATGTATGATACTTCAAGAGCAACATACTCAAGGTATGTGTGATACTTCAAGAGCGACATACTCAAGGTATGTATGATACTTCAAGAGCGACATGCTCAAGGTATGTATGATACTTCAAGAGTGACATACTCAAGGTATGTATGATACTTCAAGAGCGACATACTAAAGGTATGAAAGATACTTCAAGAGAGACATACTCAATGTATGCATGATACTTCAAGAGCGACATACTCAAGGTATGTATGATACTTCAAGAGCGACGTACTCAAGGAGTATATGATGGTCCAAGAACGACATAAACTCAAGTTATTATGATGCTCAAAGATAATGTATGGTGCTTTAAGAGCGATACACTCAAGGTATGTATAGTGCCTTAAGGACGATACACTCAAGGTAGGTATGGTGCTTTAAGAGCGATACACTCAAGGTATGTATGGTGCTTTAAGGGCGATACACCCAAGGTATGTATGGTACTTTAAGAGCGATACACTCAAGGTATGTATGGTGCTTTTTCAATGTATGTATGGTGCTTTAAGGGCGATACACTCAAGGTATGTATGGTGCTTTAAGGGCAATACACACAAGGTATGTATGGTGCTTTAAGGGCGATAAACTCACGGCGTGTGTGGTGCTTTAAGGGCGATAAACTCACGGTATGTATGGTGCTTTAAGGGCGATAAACTCGCGGTATGTATGGTGCTTTAAGGGCGATAAACTCACGGTATGTATGGTGCTTTAAGGGCGATAAACTCGCGGTATGTATGGTGCTTTAAGGGCGATAAACTCGCGGTATGTATGGTGCTTTAAGGGCGATAAACTCACGGTATGTATGGTGCTTTAAGGGCGATAAACTCACGGTATGTATGGTGCTTTAAGGGCGATAAACTCACGGTATGTATGGTACTTTAAGGGCGATACACTCAAGGTATGTATGGTACTTTAAGGGCGATAAACTCACGGTATGTATGGTACTTTAAGGGCGATAAACTCACGGTATGTATGGTACTTTAAGGGCGATAAACTCACGGTATGTATGGTGCTTTAAGGGCGATAAACTCACGGTATGTATGGTGCTTTAAGGGCGATACACTCAAGGTATGTATGGTGCTTTAAGGGCGATAAACTCAAGGTATGTATGGTACTTTAAGGGCGATACACTCAAGGTATGTATGGTGCTTTAAGGGCGATACACTCACGGTATGTATGGTACTTTAAGGGCGATAAACTCACGGTATGTATGGTACTTTAAGGGCGATAAACTCACGGTATGTATGGTGCTTTAAGGGCGATAAACTCACGGTATGTATGGTGCTTTAAGGGCGATAAACTCACGGTATGTATGGTGCTTTAAGGGCGATACACTCAAGGTATGTATGGTGCTTTAAGGGCGATAAACTCAAGGTATGTATGGTACTTTAAGGGCGATACACTCAAGGTATGTATGGTGCTTTAAGAGCGATACACTCACGGTATGTATGGTGCTTTAAGGGCGATAAACTCGCGGTATGTATGGTACTTTAAGGGCGATAAACTCACGGTATGTATGGTGCTTTAAGGGCGATAAACTCACGGTATGTATGGTACTTTAAGGGCGATAAACTCACGGTATGTATGGTACTTTAAGGGCGATACACTCACGGTATGTATGGTACTTTAAGGGCGATACACTCAAGGTATGTATGGTGCTTTAAGGGCGATAAACTCACGGTATGTATGGTACTTTAAGGGCGATACACTCACGGTATGTATGGTACTTTAAGGGCGATACACTCACGGTATATATGATAGAGCAACTCACTGAAGTGTGTGATGCATGTATATCAGCTGTATAATATGGTTACACAAATATTGACTGATTGATAGCCTTGTTGACTCGAGTCGTAGGGGCTTGGTCGAGTTGCACTGGAGTCGCCTATTTGTACGACTTGTGACTTTATTAGTAGTTCATAGAGCTGACTGGAGACCTCATTTGCTGGAGGTCACTGACTTAAGACTAGACTTGACATATCGTGAAAGCAACTCAGACCAGCGGCTTTCTAACGTGTAATAATAACTGGTACAAATATCTTCATATACAGTGCGATATCCAGTCCTTGGGACTGCTCAAACTATTTCACACTTCACTCCCTGGTAGACCTGTTAATTCAAATACTATTTCGATTTCTCTGGGAAAAATTCAGCCGCGCAGCATGTACTGCTCTAAGACTGTTTGCGTACCAATAGTCACCCATGTCCCAGGTACTCATTCGTACTACCGAGTGAACTGGAGCTAGAAACTAGATTGTTTCGATTGAGAGTCGGATGGTTTAACCACTGCGCTCCCGCTCCGTTTCCTGTTTGATAATGATTATACAAAGTGAGCAATCAGCCATTGGAACTATGTAGTGCACGGGCGTATTTGACTCATATTAATCGTAATCATAATAAATAATTAATCATCACCAGAATAAATAATACAATTAATAAATCGATTTGTTTACCATTGACATTTCACTAGATATGACGCGCAATGGTTATGTGTTTGAGTGCAACTTAACTTGTAACCTGAACGGTAAACTCTAGTGACTAACATGGACGTGACTTGGAATTCAGACAGATAACTCTAAACACGACTTGGACTTGCAGTTTACATGCAAATCGTGTCTTTACAAAATATGATATGTTGTAACGTATGTGTTTGTATATTCAATGCAGCTGTTTTGTCTTGGAATGATCAGGAAAGCCACACATGATCCGGTGCTATTTATCAGAAACATGCGGTCAAATTAATTTGTTTAATGAGACAAATGACTCGATCACGAACTTCCGGATGATTGATAGAACATATATAAAAATGCGTAGCACCTGAGGCGTCTGTGCTACTAATGAATGGTTCTGTATTCTTCATCTTCTTTGTCGTGCCGTGTCTGCCACAATCGGTGGCCGTCTTAGCCCTCCAAACCGCTTCGTTGTTTGCATTATGTAGCAATTCCGTTACGATCTTTCCAAACCGTGTTGACAGACTATCTATTATTTTTTCTCCGACGTCCTCTGTATTTTTCTCCACAACCTTTCCTATTGATGCTCTAACTTTCTGTTTATTCAGAGAATCTGCAAATGGTTGAATAATGTTTCTAGGGAATTATGAACAACCATCTTCACCCGACTCCGCCAGAAGACATTCCGGGGGCAGTGCGTGACGTCATGTACAATACGTGGAATAATGACGTCACGAAGCGAATGAACTCAGAACAAATTGTGAAGGTACACAAAAATCACATCGTACATATCATACTTGTGATACACCACATCAATCCCAGATCGGTATGTTTACGACACAACCACAAATGAACAATAACTGATAGCAAGAGGTTGTTGACAGGAACACTCCATTTTGTTAGTTCATTAATATGCAATACGAGGGACTTTAACATGTAAAGAGCGATGGCAACTTCGTAGAAACGGAAATTGGAAGACTTCATCATGGAGAAACAACATAGCAATGGCATTAATATGTACCAGGTTACTCGTTTGTATTCAACACAAAGCACTTTAGCATAGAGAGAGAGGGGGGAGAGAGAGAGAGAGAGAGAGAGAGAGAGAGAGAGAGAGAGAGAGAGAGAGAGAGAGAGAGAGAGAGAGAGCGAGAGCGAGAGAGAGAGAGAGAGAGAGAGAGCAATGACGATATCGTTAAAACGGAAATTTGAAGACTTACCATAGAAAACAACAGGGTAATAGCATTAACATTTACCAAGACACGTTTGCGTAACTTTGGAAAAGACGTTTATACTCTGGTCTCAGTGAGCCAACGACTGTAGTTGGGGTGCCCAACTAATGCTGATCCCAGATTGTTGTCTTTATACGCATTTAACCCATTATTAACGTAATGTTTTTATCAAACATACACCCATATGAAATATCTGTTCTAACATTCATTAACTTTAAAATAGCGTTTGACACAAAAATTATGGCGAATTGTGTTCTCATCCAATTGGTAACAGCTAAACTACTGTCAACAGGTGAAGTCATTAAACTACTGGAGATTCTGCCTTAAGTTCTGCAGGGACACAGGTTCGTAACGTACCGCATCGTACGTTTTCATGATAGTCTTTAACTTTGCATTGCAACAAGCAACAGACTGGTGGACGTAAAGAGGAATTTACGAGAAGACAATTAGACGTGTCAAACCCAAGGTCACTACATATTTCGAATTTGCAGACGATATCGCTTCTCCTGTCAAAACACGGGCACAAGAATTACTCACGAGAGTGAAAACCTCATGTGAAAAAATGGGTTGAAAATAAATTCTAGAAAAGCCTTCAACCACCCTAAAAACATTAACATCGCGACCAGAGAAGGAATCTCTTTTGGTGAAGGTCGATGATTCCAAGTACCTCGGCTCCACAACGAAATAATCAAGACAAGGCAGGCAATAGCATGGAAAGCAGTGTACTCCTGTACGGAGGATGCGAGTCGTTGACACTAACACATACTTTTACAAAATTTATGTGTGTTACTTAGAACGGTGTTCACTATATTCATATATAACTGGGACTCTCGTCTGACTAGCACAGAGATCTGTAGCGATATGAACAGTCATCTGTAGAAGAGCAAGTCAGGGCAGACCAACTTTGTCTTACATTGACTCTCTGAGGGCAGATGCGGGGTTGCACCAAGGGGAGCTACAAACAACACTTGGCACTTGGGATAGAGGCAACTGGAGAAGGATTGTTGGAGCCGCCACTGTTTGACCCCAGTGTGAGGCCTGAGTGAGTGAACCTATTGCGTCACTGGTCACATAGACAGCATAATTTATATCTCGATTAGACAGGACTGGAAGTTAACTCTACTCCTGCACAGTAGTATGGTACTAAATGTCTTTAACAACGTCTCATCGTCTTGCCAGTAACGTCATTATTCAAAATGGCCACGTTATTGCAGTCGTCTTCACTGTTATTGTAATTACTCGCGTGCGTGTGTGCGTGTGTGCGTGTGTGCGTGTGTGTGCGCGTGTGTGCGCGTGTGTGCGCGTGTGTGCGCGTGTGTGCGCGTGTGTGCGCGTGTGTGCGCGTGTGTGCGCGTGTGTGCGCGTGTGTGCGCGTGTGTGCGCGTGCGCGTGCGTGTACGTATGTGTGTGCGTGTGTATGTGTATATACGTACGTACGTATGTGTGTACGGATGTGTACGGATGTGTAAGTGTTTGTGTGCGTATGTGCGTGTGTGCATGTACGCGCGCGCGTGTGTGTATGTCTGCGTGTGCGTGTGTATGCGTGTGTACGAATGTGTGTACGGGTATGTACGTCTTGCGTGCATGCGTGCATGCATGCGTGCGGGTGCGCGTGCATGGATACGGGTGCGTCGTATGCTTTGTGTATTAACTCTTTGTAATATCGGCAGATGCTGCGAAGTGGCAACCGGTTCGCGAAGAGCGTCGTCGACTCGGTGGTGGAAATGACGGAGGAAAACACGCGGTCCCTCGAGCGGCAACTGGAAGAGACGGAGTCGGCCCTCTCCCAGACTCGATGCCACTTCTCCGACCTGTGGTGGCAGGCCGTGCCGCCGCCCCTGCGCGCGAGACTGCGAGACACGCAACCCGGAGACGTGGTCGTCGACGAAGACTTTGACTTGTCGGTCATCTATGCAAAATACTCGCTGCCGGTCGCGTGGCCGAGCAAACTGCTCAAAGAGATTGACAGCTTCCTCGATCAGTTGGTAGAGAACTACGACGCGTTCCGAATGCACGCCATCTCCGGCGATATTGTTGTCATCTGTGGCTTTGTCAATCGTGATAATTGCGCCGTGACTGCGGCTACAATTGCCGGTCAACTGCACCGGTGTGTAGATGCCGCGCAAGGCCAGATCGACATGGATGAATGTGGTGGTCTTCAGATAGGGATCTACAACGGCACGATGCACATTGCCATAGTGTCGAGTGCTCCCCCGCGCTGCAACTACCTGGGCCGGGCGGTGGACACGGCGAGGGAGCTGTGTGCGTGGTCTCAGCCGGGGCTCACCCTCGTTACGGACACCTTCCGACAATTTCTTCTGTCTTCCTCGTCCACCTGTGTACACAACTTCACCTTCAACGCCGCCAGTCATTTCAAGGTATGTCTGGTCGTCAGGCGGACATTAAAGCCCTTTATTGGACGAATTATTCCAACTTTTCCAAATAAAAGAATTCTTTACTACTTATGATATGATGTGTTCGTCAGACCATATGCAAACAATAGATATGAAATAAATGTGTATACACATTATCTTGATATGGCAGAACTGGTTTTGCGTTGATTTTTAAATTTTTTCAAATATGGCCTAAATAGAGCAAGAATTATAAATAAAGCTGGCACGTTGCCTTAGAGCAACAACGTCCAATATAATGATTTTAAATTTATAGTTCATATAACAGATTGTTGTGCAAAAACGTATTTTTTTGAGATGATGTTACTAAACATGTTTGTTATGTTGTAGTATTATAGTTTGTGGTTGTTGAAGCAAGTTTAAATAAAAAAAATTGCTACTGTTTTCTTTCAGCCTCACACCGACATGGACACTTATTGGCTGACCAGCGACACTTCTGGTGACGTCACTGACAACGTTATCATATACGCATGCCAAGAAGTAGACGGACAACTGACTCAATCACACGGGCAAGAACCACAGCAGCAGCAACAACAGCAGCAACAACAGCAGCCACATCATCATAAACGACAACAGCTACAACAACAACAGCTACAACAACAACACCTACAACAACAACAAGAGCTACAACAACAGCAACACTCCAAACTACAGCAACAAAAAATACAGCAGCAGTCGGTACAAAAACAACAGCTACAACAACAACAACATTTGGCACAGCTGAAACTGTTGCAACATCACCAACAAGAACAGCAGCAGCAACAGCAGCAGCAGCAACAACAGCAATATGTGCAATTAGACAAACTGCAGATTCTCGAGCAAGAGGAAAAACAAGCGAAATACGATCGGGTCGTACGCTGTGCTCAAAACGGTAACATTCACTCTGCCATATGTACCCCACTGGATGTTGGCATATTTCTGAACCCGACTGGGGTTGTCAACAGACGATCGTCTTTTGAAGCTGGAATGAACACTATACTAAATAGAGAGTTGTCAGACTTGACACAAATCGAACAGTTTGCAAACAAAGGTGAACAAACTTACATGTGATACGTTGACTGCGTCATGCTGAGACGTTGGATTTCACTTTAACATTGACGTTGGTGCACCATGACGGTAAGTGAGTGACTTGGTCCGCTCATTGACATTTCTGGGGGACAAGACTACCGACCAGTCTTGACATAGCCTTAGTCTTAATGGCGTAAATATATGCAAAGTTAATGGTACTTGACAACGAGCGCTGTCAAAAGGGTACACATTCGTCCTTATTCGAATGCTTCCCAGAGAAGTCGAGATGGTGTTCGATTGAATAGGTCTGCCAGGGAGTAAAGTGTAAAGTGCTTTGAGCAATCCTGAGGGCTGGATACTGCACTATATGAGAACTTACCTTTACTTTTTAAATTTAAATCGTTCTTTATTTGTTATAGATGTGGACGTTTCTATGATCATAACTGTATTTTAACTTGCTGTCAACGTTAACTACTAACCAGAATGTAGGAATACTAAAGTAACTTCAGCTGACGTAAACACCGAGAGTAGCAGCTTCAGCAGCAAGAACAGCAACGACAATAGTACCAAAAGCAGCACAGCAGCAGCACTAAGTCAACGAGAAAATCCAAAGGAGTAATTTTTCCAATTATTAGAAACATGTTGGTAAAATCTCGCATCATACGCTCTAACAATGTGCTACCGTAGATTACTCCGTAACTAGTCCCCATTATACTCGATGATTACATTCAATACATGTGTATATATATATATATATATATATATATATATATATATAACATTATAGCAAAAATAGATAGCGAGCAAAAAGTGAACAACAGAAAACACGTCCCAAAAATGTTTTTTTGAACGATTGCTTGTACCACTACGATTCGTTCGATCAAAACAATCTTGATATCGTTTGAAAGCTAACGATTTCTGCTATTCAAATATATACATATGTTCCTGATAGTCATTCCTAAAATAAACTATAAACGGACATACAAAGGTGCCGGTTCCGGTGTCTTAGACATTGCGAACGATGTTGTTTCGTCGACACAGTTCACCAATCTACCGATTGAGGCGCCACTAACTGATGTCATGGTATAAGTACGACCCACTTTCAAACGGCTGCTAAAATGACATACGCGAAGTGACGTCAAAATCACCTATATCAACCAACCAACGCAACGAATTTAGATTCGTTGGTTGGCGTACGTTATTGTGACGTCACGACGACGTAAATATATATCGGCCTTGCTGCGTTCAAAGCACATCAGGGGCCGGTTTCGTGAAGCGGCTAAGGACGTTCTTAACGCTAAGATGATTGTCTTAGTAAATGACGTGATTAAAAAAAATATATAAGCTAACATAAGAGTTTACGCAAACACGTGACGGTAAGTAATGGCGTAACTTTAAGTACGCTTCATGAAACCGGCTCCTGCAGATTCGTTGCGGTTTAAAAGTGGGTGGAGCTTATAAAACGAAATCAAGAAATGTAGATGTGCACATGTCTGAACCTATGCAAATGAGGAAAACAGCGTCGCAATCGGAAGATTACTGTACTGAGTACCCGCCGCCAACATCATTCGGAACCGTACAGAACACCGAAAACGGCATGATTGTAGGTCCGTTTATAGGTGTTCTATGAACGGTTAACGGGAAATATAAATGTCGCTAGAATAACAAAAAGTGCATCCTTTCAAATGATACAAAAATCGTCGGACGAGCCGTGAGGGTGCTAGTGACCGTAGAATTTCACGTTTTGGACGTGTTCCGAGTTGTTACTGTTTTGCTCGCTTATCTATTTTTTATTATAGTATACATAACAATTTTTTTTGTGTGAAGATGAGTGCTCAGCAAATACACCTGTCCACCGTTTACATGTATTATCTGATGTTGGTTCCATTGTCTTAAATGTACTGTATACGGTTTCCACTCGCCGAATTATTCAATAACTGCAATTGAGCTATCTTTAAAAGGCCTCAAACTGGTATGATCTATGTTATCGTGTCTTTGTTATCAAGAGAGACAGACAGAGATGTCTTATATGGACAATGCTACTACTACAATTTAAACATAGCGTTTAAAGGTGTGTTGAGTGTTCCTCGATTTATTAGCAATAACTTTATCTTAAATAATTTCACAAGCACAGTGACAAACATAATATATAAGACAATTTATGATGTAACATAAGCCTACCTTTGTTGGAGAACGATCACTTCCCATCATTTTCCATAGAACCGTCTTGATTTTAATTGACGGGCACTGAAATTTACAAGATCCGCCTATTTGGTCACGACCTTCCCGGAAATAGCCGAGTTATTCTCACTAATAACTGTGTTGAATTTTGTTTACATAAAAAATACATCGTTCCGTTTATACAGTTAATATAGAAGTACTTTAACATCGATAACTGAGATAATTCGTGGAGTGCAGTAGCGCAGCGGAAAGAGCTTCGGTCTCTCGACTGAGAGAACCCGAGTTCGAATCCTGTGCGGCGGTGTCGAACCTTGGGCAAATTCGTTTACTCTACATTGCTTCAGTTCACTCAGCTGTATGTACCCGGCAATAAAGAGTGGTGGATAGTTGTGTACAAATAGTATTCGCGCATTAATTGCAGCGTGGCTGGATGCTTCCCAGAGAAGGCGAGATGGTATGCGATTGAACAGGTCTGCCAGGGAGTAAAGTGTAAAGCGCTTTGAGCAGTCCTGAGGACTTTTACAATGCCTTTATAATTGAATTTAACTATACGAACTCGGTTAACCTATAATAATCGTTGTGCACATTCACTTGTATGGTATCATTCCAATGTAAACTTAGTATGTTTTTGTATATCTTTATATATGGATAATATTGTAGTATTAAAGTAAAGGGATATTCACTAGGTTGATGCAGTGGGTGCTCGCTATAAGTAATCCTGATATCCGCTTAAAATGAACACCTTTGAAACCACGTTGAAATTGGTCCACTCATTGCGCGAGTTGCACTCACCCACATACCCACCCACCCACACACGCACGCATTCACACAAGCACGCACGCACACACACTGGACTGCATTGTGTTATGTAGCCAATAATATAAAGAACATCGGATAAACGGAAGAGTTTGACTAAATGCCTGCGAGTTCCTCATAGCAGCAGGCCACTCTAGTTTAACGTTGTGACGTAAGGAGGACGTTCCGAGTCTCCAAGTGCTGCCCAAAGCTTTGCAACATGTTCATTAACCGAGAAGTCAAGCAGCTGTGATCAATCATATTTAAAATGGTATAGATGCGACAGGCAGGTTGTGGCAAATACAACTGATCTCGCTATACGGGAAAGCGAATCTTTTTCACGGCAAAATAAGAAATGTTGGTTACTGGTTAATTTAACAGTGGACAATCAGCTTATGTATCATAATGATTCGTTACAAAAATAATTGTATAGGTTTCACTTTACAAACTGTCCTTATTCTGCGAATAAGGAATATAGTCATTATTGAGTCGTCTTCATCTAGAGAAGCAAATGACGCTGTTGATGATGTATTTGCGGCAGCTACAGCCAAGCAAAATCTGTGATAATATGATTAAATGCTTGCAAAACGACCAGTCTTTTTGCTTGTACCAGTCTCTATTTGGTAACTTGCCTTCGTCTGCATAACCTTAGTCCGTGTACTTATACACGTACACATGGAATGTACACATATATGCACGCACACATGTACGCATGCATGAACGCACGCACCCACATACACACTCACCCACACATCCACCCACCCACCCACCCACCCACACACATACGCACGTACGCACGCACACACATACACACGCACGCGCACACGCACGCACACACACACACACACACTGGATTATACTAGCATAGTAGCCTGTTACTTATAGATAGAAAATAGGTCGTTATCAAAACGCATGTGTGTTATCTATACGACATCGTCTTGTCCACCGGATCCCGTAGTCGCCGGATGTAAACTAGTAGGAATGAAATGCTGCCTATTTGATTAATTGCCCGTGATATACGATCCACGCAAATAATACGTGTAAGATGTCTGTACTTCTAAAGCCAGCCTAATGGAACAGATGCTATTGCAAGGACACGAACTATAACTATTATTATTTTGTTTTTCGGTAGCTTCCAAAACTATTAATCATTGTTTTTGTTTTGTAACAATCATTAACGTTTATAAAACTCTGTAAGTTCTTTATGAAAATGCAGTTTTATTAATTTATTTTATGTAATGTATTATCTTAATGGTGGTGGTAGCGGCGGTGGCGGCGGCGGTGGCGGCGGTGGCGGCGGTGGCGGCGACGACGACGATGATGATTGTAGCAATGTCCTTAGTTGGTTGACCGTTGAAGTGACGCTACATTTACCTGATTACATCCTGTTGATGAAGTGAAGATGAACGACACTGCGATGTAGCAAGTACAAACAGCAATAAATGGTCCGTCTTTCTGCTTGCACGCGCACTCGCAATTATCGCAGCCTTGCGCACCTGAGCCCCGCGTCATAGACAGCACTCGGAACTCAAGTCTGTACTCAACCTCACACGTTCCTGCTCAGCGTCGATTCATTCTCTGCCGGATTTTATAAAAAGTATTGAGTATGGTCTACGGGGCGGCGCTGTTGAGCTTATAATTCCATTTTGCAGCTCGTGCGGCCAAATGGAATGGTCTGGTTGACGAAGACGGCAAGTGTTAAGGAACACGAACTTTGATATAATATATAAATGTAATAAACTTGTTTTATAATTTACGTAGCCAAAAGAAAGGTAAAATAGTTACATTACATAAATCCGTGGTATGTCATGTTTAGAAGAATAATATCCTTACAACTAGCATTGTTTAAGTAGGTGGCCTTGCACAAGACATACACAGCTACTCCAAAAGACCTACTAGTAGCTGCCCAGTGGGGCGAGGCGTGCAAAGAGGCGGACAAACTAACTATCGTGTGTGGCAATGCAGTCATGGAAGACTCGGATATAGAGGAAGTGAAGCAAGATTTCAACGACCTCATCACCAAAGCAACAGAGAACTTCAACCGAGTGACGATTAACAGTGTCTTGCCCGACACAATAGGGACACAAGAAGACAATATTAAGGAAATTAACAGTTTTCTGATAAATAAGTGTAGTGACACTGGGGCCCGGTTCGTTGACAACGATCAAAACTTCTTGTTTCGTGATGGACCCTGCGACACGTCAGCATTCCAGAGTGACGGTATCAGTCTTTCTGCGTTCGGGATGAACAAGCTGATGAGCAACCTGTCACTAATACTCCGTAACCATCGAGAAGGCGGAGCGCAGCGGGGATCCTGTTCGCTGAAGAGCTGCAATGAGTCGAAATCAACAGGTAACAGGTCGACGAAACAGCGACGCAGCGCGCCATCTGGTCATCCATTGTCAAAAGGGAGCCTCTATACGCCGAGAGCGGCTGGGAAACGACCACCGAAACAGGACCGAGGTATGCACGCTATTCGCCCTTCTAATGCGGGTGACCGTGCAACTGCTGACTACGTGCGTACTGCTGGCCAGTGTAACAAGTGTGGTGAAACAAATCACGTCACCCAGACTTGTCGACATGAGAATGCTGTGTCGTGCTTTATATGTGGTCAAAAGGGCCACAAAAACAAACATCATACGAAAAGGGACTAGGTAAGCGGCCGAAATAACACGGCCATGCCATGTGCGGAATACGGAGCTTTCAATATTCGACCTATAATCACCCGTAGCCGTAGCATACCACAACATAGAACAACAGGTGTGAATGCAGACAATTTAGTCACGCTTGCGATCAATCCACAGTGGGGCTTACCAACGATTCTGAGTCTCAACGCTCGGTCACTAAGTATTGAGAAATCAGATGAACTGCTCGCGGTAGCACGCACGAACAACGTGGGCTGCGTGTGTGTCACAGAAACCTGGTTCAAGAGTTACATGTCAACGGAATCTGTCGGTTTGGCAGGTTTCAGTTGTGAACGAAAGGACCGCGTGGATAAAGGAGGCGGGGGAGTGGCGTGTTATGTGGCCGAGACCATTGCGTATGACCGGTTACATGATATTGAAGATGCTGAACACGAAGTGATATGGATTAAAATGAAGCCTAAGAAACTACCAAGAAAATACTCGTGCATTATTTTAGCGTGCATCTACCACCCACCTGGTGCTGACAATGGCTCTATTCGAGAGTACCTGATAACTAGTCTGGACACAGTTTTGTGATGTAGCCCAGATTGTGGTGTCATTATCAGTGGTGATTTTAATCAATTCAAGGAAACGTTTTTTACGGACACAATATGGATACGAGCAGTTTGTTAAGACAGCCACGCGTAATTGTGCAATTGTGGATAAAATGTGGTCTAACGTGTCACCTGTGTACGGCTATCCGACAGTGCTTTATGAATTGGGAACATCAGATCACAAGATGGTCCTACTGGTGACACCGTGGTTCCCAACACTTGACACGGGCATGGTCCAGTACGCCGTTACCAGGCGCATGGGTAACAATGAACGAGCATTATTCACTTCGGCTCTGTCACAGACCAGATGGGAGTATATGTACACATTGTCTACGTGCGAGGAACAGTTTAATCTCTTCCAAGAAACCATGGACCAATTACTGGATACGTGCTGTCCGTACAAGACTGTGTCACGTCACAGCACAGACAAACCGTGGGTCACATATGGATTCCGACACCTCATTAGACAGAGGTAACGTGCTCGCAAGGCAGGTGACACGGAACGGGCCAATAAACTCCGGAATTTAGTGAATCGCACAGCACCTAAATTACGACATCAGTTCAATCAATCTAAAATAGCATCAATTGAGGACACATCGTCACGCGACAGGTGGAAGCACATGAAATCACTCATGGGATACGCATCTGGCAGTCGCAACGAAATGCTGGGGCTGGCAAATGAAATTACTGGTGGAGATGTAGTCAGCTTAGTCAACTCCATGAATGCGTTCTTCGTGTCGGTGAGTGAAGACTTACCGAGATTGCAGACTTCCCACCCGATCTTTGACACTAAGGAACCACTGCCAGCTGAATTCACCATCAGCATGACTGACACTGAGTTGGTAAGGTCAAAGTGAACAAAGCCACGGGTCCGGACAATATACCACCATGGGCTTTGAAAAACTGTTTGCACCTTCTTGCGGCACCGGTCACTGCAATATTCAACAGCTCGCTCAGGGAAGGTGTATTGTCAACTTTGTGGAAATCAGCAACCGTTATTCCGTTGTCGAAGAAACATCCTCCAGTGACAGTTGAAAATGACATTAGACCTATATCGCTTACATCAATTCTGGCTCAGGTTTTTGAATCTCTAGTGCTAAAGTGGGTCGATGTTTATGTTAAACCACAAATAGACGACAAGCAGTTTGGAGGTGTGGTAGGGACTGGTACCACGGACGCTCTTGTTGGAATGCTTCACAAATGGTACGAAACCACCGATGTGAAGGACAATTTTGTAAGAGTGCTATTTCTCGACTACAGCAAAGCATTTGATCTAATTAACCATGATATACTAATACAGAAACTGATTGCAATGGAAGTACCACCGCACCTGGTCTGATGGATGGCAGCGTTTCTACTAGATCGTGAATAGAGAGTAAAAATTGGCGACGCGATGTCAAAGCCAGGCTACCCTAATGGGGGCGTTCCTCAGGGAACATTGTCAGGACCAAAGCACTTTGTGGTTCATATCAATGATTTGCAAACATCTTGTCATATGTTTAAATATGTTGACAATTGCACCATATTTGAAATATGCAGTCAAAGTATGACATCTGTTATACAGGATTCTGCCAACATTATTGAGCAATGGTCTAGTAATAATGACATGCGCATCAATACGAGTAAGACAAAATAAATGGTTATATGTTTCGGTAAAGATAGAACATGTGTAGAATCTCTGCCGTATATTGATATAAATGGGACAGATATTGAGAGAGTTACTCAAGCAAAAGTTCTCGGCGTAACTATATCATCGGATTTAAGTTGGAATGCACATGTAGATGAAATAGTATCAAAGGCAAGAAAGAGAGTGTATATGATATATCAGTTGAAACGTGCTGGTATCAACCAAAATGACTTGGTTAGAATATATGTATATGTGATTAGACCAGTAGTTGAACATGCCTGCCCGGTATGGCACACGAACTTGCCTAAATACTTATCGGACAACATCGAGATAATTAAAAAAAGATATCTCAAAACTAGATTTCCTGGTTGTGCGTACGAGGATATTCTGGAGATGGTAAACTTACCAACGCTGTACGATAGACGCAATGAATTGTGTAAAACGTATACGTTACTACCAAATACTCGAAATGTGCCGTATACACAAAGATCATTCAATGAGTTACCCGTCCCAATGGCGAACACAAATCGCTACAAAAAACTAATTAATTCCATGGTGTTTAGTACACTGCCATAACACTTAATGATTTAATGTATGTCTCAACAGTCAATTTTAATATATAAACTAAATGATTTAATTTTAGTGTATTTAAAGTATCTTATTTGAAAGATAGTAATGCAATGTACACGTTTTAATATAAAGCGCCTCATACTGAGTTAGTTGCGTCACGGGGCGATTTTGTGTAATTTACTTAACAGTATCCTTAGTGTTGCGTTATTTTATTGAGTACAACATGTTTTGTCAGTATTGTAACCTAATTTGTGTCGTCTTGTAACAGCACGATACTTGTGTGGATTTGGGGATGTTATGGTGAATGTATGTACAATCCAACTGAAAAGTTGCAAATAATAATAAATGTATTCTTATTCTGATTAGTAGCCTGCCAACGATGGTATACTCCACACGCGCGCGCTACGTTTCTGGTTGTGTGATTTATGGCGTGCCATCTGTTTACGTCGCATATGAATTGGTTTGCTCGCCGCTCGCAAATGTCGTAATTTAGCTAGTTATAAATGCGTCTGTGAAAGTGTACACAACAGGTCAGTTTGACCTGATATCAGCAATTCGAAATTATCGCCATATAAAAAGAAATACTGAGTAGGCCTGATAGGGTAAGATTTGGCCGGTAGGGGTCATCTCTTTAAAAATAATAAGGTAACTTCCTCGGAAACCAAACTCAGAGGCGCATCAATATAAAAGGGTTAGTTAATATCAGAATCGATAAGCCATATTAAAGTCAAGTCTTCAACACATGGATCGATACGCCAGGAAGCTAAGTTGGATATGTCCTAGTTCCAGTATTAATATTGACTCTAGGAACAAAAGATAAATCAGAATTAGATGATCGAAGCTGAAGAGGCTTTTTTGTAGGAGTAAGCTATGACTATAAATATGCTGGTTGCTTACATAAAATTGCCTGGTAGGTATTGGTACAGATCTTTAAAATAATACGATACGATAATACGTATTTTTTTAAAGCACCCCCCTCCCCATATTCGGATGTCATCATATCAATGGAGAAGATAAATTGACAGCAGCGGCGCGACGTAAAACATTTTTTAAAATAGCACTGATCCCCTGTGTTTGTTCGGGTGTCACGAGTTCACAGCCGAGGCAGTGGACAAGCTGAAGTTACAGCGACGTAGCGGCGAAACATTTCACACATTGACACGCACTTCGCACGCACTTCGCACGCACGCACGCACGCACGCACGCACACACACACACACACACACACACACGTATAAACACACATATATACACACACACACACACACTCACACTCACACTCGCACACGCACACGCACTTATATGAAGTAGGTATTTGGTTTTCGACCTATCGGAGAAATGTGGAAACTGTACAGTGATTAAAAGTACTGTGTAGTGGTGGTACCTGGTTCCCATGTTGTTCTCTCGGTGAATGTATGCTAGTAATGGTGGTACCTGGTTCCCATGTTGTTCTCTCGGTGAATGTATGCTAGTAATGGTGGTAACTGGTGTCCCATGTTGTTCTCTCGGTGAATGTATGCTAGTAATGGTGGTACCTGGTTCCCATGTTGTTCTCTCGGTGAATGTATGCTAGTAATGGTGGTAACTGGTCCCCCATGTTGTTCTCTCGGTGAATGTATGCTAGTAATGGTGGTAACTGGTGTCCCATGTTGTTCTCTCGGTGAATGTATGCTAGTAATGGTGGTAACTGGTGTCCCATGTTGTTCTCTCGGTGAATGTATGCTAGTAATGGTGGTAACTGGTCCCCCATGTTGTTCTCTCGGTGAATGTATGCTAGTAATGGTGGTAACTGGTGTCCCATGTTGTTCTCTCGGTGAATGTATGCTAGTAATGGTGGTACCTGGTTCCCATGTTGTTCTCTCGGTGAATGTATGCTAGTAATGGTGGTAACTGGTCCCCCATGTTGTTCTCTCGGTGAATGTATGCTAGTAATGGTGGTAACTGGTGTCCCATGTTGTTCTCTCGGTGAATGTATGCTAGTAATGGTGGTAACTGGTTCCCATGTTGTTCTCTCGGTGAATGTATGCTAGTAATGGTGGTAACTGGTTCCCATGTTGTTCTCTCGGTGAATGTATGCTAGTAATGGTGGTAACTGGTGTCCCATGTTGTTCTCTCGGTGAATGTATGCTAGTAATGGTGGTACCTGGTTCCCATGTTGTTCTCTCGGTGAATGTATGCTAGTAATGGTGGTAACTGGTGTCCCATGTTGTTCTCTCGGTGAATGTATGCTAGTAATGGTGGTAACTGGTTCCCATGTTGTTCTCTCGGTGAATGTATGCTAGTAATGGTGGTAACTGGTGTCCCATGTTGTTCTCTCGGTGAATGTATGCTAGTAATGGTGGTAACTGGTCTCCCATGTTGTTCTCTCGGTGAATGTATGCTAGCAATGGTGGTAACTGGTCCCCCATGTTGTTCTCTCGGTGAATGTATGCTAGTAATGGTGGTAACTGGTGTCCCATGTTGTTCTCTCGGTGAAGGTATGCTAGTAATGTAAAGTGTAAGAGCATTCATGGTACTGGATGGATGCCTCAGCACCGACAACTGTAAAGAAACGACAACACAACAACCGTGGCGACAGAACCAAACATTATAATTACAATACAACGTCGTGGGTGTTATTAGAGCATCGTCCGACACCTATATATATATATATATATACATATACGCCTTTCATCAAGACGCCCCGCAACGGTGTAGTTAGTGTTTAGTCACATATCGATCTTCACCCCGTCTCGATTCTTGGTGTACTGTTCCTCCGATTGCGTCACGCCGGCATCAGCCGCATCATCCGGCTCGGTCTCCTCTTCTGATTGCTTCGGCCTTTTCTTTTTCTTCTGTGCCATGTTATTTGGCTCTTTCACTAGTGTCAGCGGTGGAAGCATGCCGTTTCTACCTTCGGGAGGACTCGGTAGTTCTCGGCGATGATCCGGCGTTCCCTCGGCATCATTCATGCTCGATCGGCTGAAACGTGAAGCATTGCGTATATACTCCTTACTTAAACAGGTTATACACGTATCATTTATATTTCATACTTAAAACTTTATCCTTTTCCCTGCATAAAGGAAGTTTTATATAGCAACGTTTTGACTTCTTGCTTAAAGAAACATTTTATATAGCAACGTTTATGTGCCTTGCTTAAACGACAATTTTACATAGCAACGTTCTAAACAAAAAACCTGCTTAAAGGACAAATTTATGTAGCAACTTGCTAAAAGAACAATATTACATAGTAACGTGTAGCCTCCTTGCTTGAAGAACAGTTTTGTATAGCAACGTTTAGATTCCTTTTTTAAAGAACAATTTGTTTACGTAGCAAAGTATAGGACTCATTACTTAAAGAACATTCTAGATAGCAACGTTTAGAATGCTTGTTTAAAGAAACGACTTTAGATAACAACGTTTCGACTCAGTGCTTAGACTTCTTGATTAAAGCTAATGAACAACTGTTGTAAGATTTATTGGTCTATATAACTGCCATCAAACGATCTTTGGAGTTGGAGTCTCTCGTCCTACAGCATTGTTTTCTTCTTCTTGTCTCTTGCTATTTTTGCTAAATGCATTATTTTGTTGGTTGATTGTGTTTGTATTACTATGATATATTTTACAGTTTAATTTGTATATGTATCATGTATTTTAAAATTGTTTTATAGTGTTTTAAAAGTACAATTTATATTGCTTTTCAATGTCAATTATTTATGTCATTTATTTATTGTTTTGCTATTGGGACAAATAGAACTATCCCTTTTCTGTATGTCGTAAAACTGGTATATTGTATTTAAAACGAAGCTGTGTCTTTGTCAATATGAATATATGAAAGACCACCAGTAGTTCGTGTCGTGTGGCTATTAACATGAACCGACCGAAATGTTATCAATATTAATACGTCCGGTTTCGTAGTATCTTGTAATCAGTAGTCACAAATATGACGTCGGCCGGCAATTGGTAACCATATCTCAGAATTTATGCGTGTTTTCCAATTCCCCTTTTATATATGTTTTGCAGTATATAACAACCATACAGATTCAGCTCGACGCACACGATGGAACTATGCTAAATGCGCATCGACCTGCGCAGGCCATATGAGCATGGCACCACATAAAGTTGCATTCTGAGGTCGTCCTTCTTTTTAAATACAAACATCCAGTGAATCAACACGCCTCATACAATATATTACATTCATCAACACCTTTTTCTTTTCATATAATATGCAATTTTAATACAAAACAGCGCAAAATACGAAACATTATATCTGCATGCCATACGCTTACGGACCGGTAATGTTGCAAAGGCCTGGTTTATCAGATGATTTATGAAATGCCAAAACAACACATGGTACCAACTATGATTACAATTAATAATAAGTAAATATTACTAATTTTGTACATACACTTTCATAAAAACATTAACAATATTTTTTGCTGAGACAATTTAGATGTTGGCCTGTCTTGTTGGCCTAATTTAGATGTTGGCCTGTCTTGAGATGGAAAATACATGGTTCAACTGAGGCGATTTAATCATAAGAAACACCCAACTTGCTGCGCCAGTTAAAAAAGCAATGAAAAGCGTTGTGACGTGACATAAACAGCCTTTTTTTTCATACTGGGCCACTATCATTGGCCACTGCCCAATTCGGCTCTCTTTATAACTGAATATGTGATTG
>OZ023217.1:24792098-24814598 GCA_963995525.1 Escarpia spicata
AGAGAGAGAGAGAGAGAGAGAGAGAGAGAGAGAGAGAGAGAGAGAGAGAGAGAGAGAGAGAGAGAGAGAGAGAGAGAGAGAGAGAGAGAGAGAGAGAGAGAGAGAGAGAGGGGGGTACCCAGCTGATAACGTTACGTATTATAGACCACATTTCCTTTCTATGTATTACTATAAACATGTCTACGCATGTATGATTTACTGTTTCTTATTAGTTACGTTACTTTTGTGAAATGTTGTTATACCTATTTTATATTATAACAGTCTAATGATGATTTATTTAATTAATAAAGTGTGTACTGATGCACGTCTAAACAGTGCGTCGTAATCTTTTATGTCTAACGTTTAACCTGAACAATTTGTTTCCGAAATATACCCATATTCTAAATATGTAGCTCGCATGTGGTCAATGGCGTGGAAACAAACTATTAGATCAGTTTTCTTGAGCTAAATACTTACGAAAATATATAAGCGAAATCCAAATCTCGCAAAAGACGATGATCTGCATGCCTATAATGTATTTCAGTATATGTATTAATTTTTAAACACTTGTTTGAATTGGCTTTTCATAAATAAACATATTAATGCATAGGCAGCTATTTAGGCGGGAGTTGCATATAGGATTAGCCCCCAATATTTAGAGCCTCAAGGTGGTTTTGGTGTGCCTGACGGGTGATGGAAATGGAGGTTTTTGGAGAGCGTCAAGGTGGATTTTTTTGGCAAACCTCAAAGGGGAAATGGAGGTTTTCTCATCTAACAAACATTGAAAGTTTTATATTATTGATTATTATTATTATTAATTATAGAGACATATATTATATCAGTTAATACTCAGGAGAAGCATCCAACATGACTGTGTCTCTGTCTAACCGGATATAACTCATATTTGTAAATTCAAATGAATAGGTTTATTGCTGATGTAACATAACAAAGGCATAAACTCGATTCCTCTGCTCCTCGCTAAACGTGCTCTAGCAGAACCTTATCAATCTCGCTGCTTGTGGTTGCCGAATACTCACTACTTGTGTTCATTGTGTCAGCTACAACGCTAAATGGTATGCAATAATTATTATAAATGTATCTACTAAAGACGCATTTGTTAAAATATCATCTGAATATAGTTAATTTAATTTCACATCATTAAACAAAATGTCACAATCAAACATTCAAGAAATGTTTGAGAAATGGCCTTATTATTATGCTTGGTAGGTATGAAATGTCGTGGTCATTATTTTATGTTACTTTTGAGGTTCTATTTTCTCTAGGAATAATTAGAATTATTTCGAAGCTGAAAAGAGCATAACAATGTCATGTATATTATTTGTGGATAGCAAAACCGGTAGTCATGCAAATGCTTAGAGGCAGTCAGAGATTGGAAGAACAGTACTCAGTAATCTTAATCATGTATTACTACAATTTCTGACTAATCGTAATTACAGTCAATTACATTTGTCCAAAAAGCAGAGTAATTATAATAAATTTGTTGAATCATTATAAAAAATTTCTTGTGCATATTGATATTTCCCATGCTTCAGTTACAATACAAACATAAAAAAATGGGCCCATTCCATAAACATAAGAATTATTTACATAATATGTTCCAGTTGTTAGCATATTATCCAATATCTCGTAACAACCACATAAACGTATATACAAATAATGTAAATTTATTCTATACATGTAATGACTAAATGGTTAATGTAATCATGAAACAGTTACATGCAAAAGTAATCATAATTGATTACACTCATTTTGTAAACTCGTATTTTAATTGTACTTATACATTTTAAAATTAACCATAATCAACTGCAGTTATGATATAACCATCCCATCTTTGGATGCTGTTGAAATACCTAAAGTAACTTAATGTATTAATGAGCTGAGAGAAATAATCAAAATTTGAGAAAACCAGTTTGGATTCAAGCCTATCGTTGCTCTGGGAATACTACAAGAAAATGATCGAGAGCAGTACAAGGAGCTCCACATGTTTTTGTAGACTTAGAAAAGGCATACGATCGCGTATACAGGGAGCTTATCTGGTGGAGGCTTCGAAAGAAAAGAGTTCCGGACGTCTACATCAAGGTCATCCAAGATATGTATGAAGAGAGTCTAACCCAGGTAACCACACTGGAATGCAACACAGAGTATTTCAACATTAAGGTAAGCCTACATCAAGGATCAGTTCTCAAACCCTCCTCGATCTTCATCATCATCATAGAAATCGAGAGAGAACAAATGTGGTTGCTGTTTGCCAACGACCAAATCCTATCCGAATCATTTAAGGCAGCAGTGGAGATAGAACTTGCGAATTGGTGAGATGTATTTGAAAGGCACGGATTGTGAGTCAGCAGGACAAAAACAGAGTATACGTCTTACCACGGAGAAGAACATGTCACTGGAGACAATGACACAGTACATCTTGGGGAGGAGAAACTAACAACAATTAAAACATTCAAATATATTAGATCAATCTTTGACAACTCAGAAGTGTCTGAGGGCGACACAAACAACCGAGTGAAACTGGCTGGATCGAAATAAAAACAATTGACGAGCTGCTATGTGACAAAAAGTGCCCATCAAGCTGAAAGACAAAGTATATAAGTCATCAAACCAACAATGACACATGGAGCGGAATGTTGGGCGGTCAGAAAGAAGGACGATCAATGTTTGCACTAACAAAAAGAGAATGCTCAGATGGATAAGGGGTAAGGCCAAGCAGATCCATGTCAGAAACCAAGGCATCCAAGAAGAAACCAAAGTAAGGCAAACGGCAACATTTCTGAAACAAAAGAGACTTAAATGGCGAAGGCACGCCAGGAGACGAAATTAAAGTAATATATCTGTTCAAATTATGCAAATGAAAGTACAGAGAAAAAGAAGAAGGGAAATACCCAAGAGTAGATAGACAAGCCATATCATGGAGGATATCAATCTGTATAATTCGACCCCAGAAATGGCAGAGAAATTCCAGTACAGCTGGAACATGATGGTGAAGACCGACCCACAGCGAGGTGCATGGAGATGGTCTCTAAGGGTGAGGAAGGTGAGAAACAATTAGCAATAATGCATGGGTCGATGATGTAAGGATTCCTGTTCTGTCGTGGTGCCCACGGTCCCGGTTCACGTACGAAAACAGAACATTGTTTGGGAAACACAATGACTACATAATCACCATTACATTAAGTATCAGCGCTAATGTAAGTTCTTGTGACATTTGTAAGATTGTTTATCCTGTAGTTTTCCGTAGACAAATGGCGCTCAATCGACCGACAGGAAGTTGCAGGTTCCATCCGTGTGAGGCCGCTGATTGTTAATTTACAATATCGTTCCTCAAATCCCCGAGTTACCCAGCGCTGTTCCAGGAGCTCTGCTACTGACAACACCCGCAAACGTCGACAACAGTTCGACTTGTCAGTCTTTAGTACACTAACCTGCCCTGCCAACCAAGGTCGCAGTCTGCATCTAACAAGACACACGTGACTACATCTCACTTGTGACACATTTACTGACGTGGCAAACACCGCTTTAGAAACCACCAGTATTTGTCAGTAACACCAGTTGTATTCTGACGGAAAAGAAAATTGCACCAGTCTCACAGAGTTCAAATAAATAGGTCAACGTGTCCAAGCCAACGACCATACTCGCCGGCAACAGCATTCTAGAACAGTTTCTTGAACCGTGCATAATTGGCGTGCTTTTACCGAAACTCAACTAAGAACACTGGAGTATCGTACAATTAGCGAACTTGACCAGTCCACCTCGTATCGATCAGTTAACGAAGTAAGCGCAGCGTCAATGGTTATCATCTCCTCGTCTCTCCAGTGCGACAGCTACGTATAGGCGCCTTCGTAAAGGTACATCACAGCTTCTTGATTGTGAGTAAATCTACGAGGGCAACCATGAGAGCAGGTCCGCGTGAGCTTCACTGGTTATCCACCGCGCGCACATTTACACCTTTTAGGCTACGTGTCTGAATGCTCAAGTCCCTATCAACCGACTAAATCACCCTGTTCAAACAATTGAGTTTATTTATCGTAGGGTGGTAACGGCAATTTTCCACTAACTCTCGCATCTTTCGATGTTTGTCTTAGTATGACTCGTGATCGTACACTCGTGTTCGTTAAGCGATCGTTTCACAGACTTAGACCCTTACTTACATCTGTATTTAATTATCTGTGAGCTGTAATTTTAGATCGTTTTTTATTTAACATTGTTATATTTACATTTATACATCATGTTTTAAATGTGATAAATATGATGTGAAGCGCCATATACGTTGTCAATCATTCGTCGCCGAGTCCACTCACGTAGATTTAATACCATATTTAATACACTTATGCACATCTGGCTGCATGCATTTGCACAATGACTAATGCAAGAGGGTATGGGATATTGATGTCGTGTGGATGTGTCGTATTATGAACCAGTGGGTCATCAGGGACCAAGCTGTAAGTATCTTATCTGTCATCAGACATGTATTATTCAAATGTAATTATATATATATACAAAGTCGTACGTGTGCAGTATTGTTCTTCCTTGTGTGTGGCGAGGTCTAGCTTCTGAACCGTTGTACTGCTCTTGCCGTAGTTGCCCTCCACTGCTCCCTGTCAGCAGCCCCTGCCTCCACTGCTACCTGTCAGCAGCCCCTGCCTCCACTGCTACCTGTCAGCAGCCCCTGCCTCCACTGCTCCCTGTCAGCAGCCCCTGCCTTTACTGCTACCTTTCAGCAGCCCATGCCTCCACTGCTCCCTGTCAGCAGCCACTCCCTCCACTGCTCACTGTCAGCAGACCCCTCCCTGCACTGCTCCCTGTCAGCAACCCATCCATCCACTGCTCTTTGTCAGCAGTCAATCCATTCACTGCTCCCTGTCAGCAGACCCACCTTCCAATTGCTCCCTGTCAGCAGCCCCTCCCTCCACTGCTCCCTATCCGCACCCCCTCCCTCCGCTGCTCCCTGTCAGCAGCCCATCCCTCCACTGCTCCCTGTCAGCAGCCCATCCCTCCACATTTCATCTTTATCTGACGTTTTCAAATCCATCTCCACGTCTCCGTTGTTGTTTCCACTATTGTATTCCTGCCAACGTTTTTACTTAATTCCGGGAGCTTCATCAGCGGTTCAACACGCATCTCGTGTCGCTGGCGGTGTGCTGTTAGAAAATGTTCGCTTATACTTCAGAGGTTCGCTGTCCCCAAGACTCAAAGACGGGGGAGGGGTGCTGTTGGAGATGTTTCGCCGGAAATTCAGTGGTTCAGCAGACGGGGAGGGGTGCTGTTGGAGGTGTTTCGCCGGAAATTCAGTGGTTCAGCACGTATCAGCACTTCTCCCGTGGTGTCGCTAAGCCTCGTAGGCGAGAGTGGTGCTGTTGGACATTAACAAAAATCTGGAAATTTGCCTATATTCCGGGAAACCGGGAGATACACCAAAAATCCAGTAGACTCCCGGAACTTCCGGTAGAGTTGGCAGTTATACTGTTCTGGTCGCCTCTGCATTATGTTCGTAGTCTGGTAGTCTGTCCCCTTTCTCACGAAGCAGTATGCTTCCTTCGCTTCATCCGCACACACGAGAGCGTAGTATACTTACTGAATGGGTGAACCGTCATCTTCCGCACTCATTCTGTCGTTCGTCGTCGACATCTGCATCCAAGGGTCGTCCATTTTCTTGTCCCTGTCCCTCTCCCTCTCCCTTGCCTTCCGTCCATTGGCAGGATGTCTACAACCAGGTCCGCCACACGTTACACACTCATAAAAACAGTAATATACATGCACGCACGACATATATTTCGAAACTCAATGGCAAAATGGTTAGTTCGTGTGTCACACCAATCTACCTACGGCCTTTTGAGACCACCGTGATGACGGAAACAACAAGACAAATCATTGTTTGCGAAAGCTATTATATATTGAAGAATTGGTTTATGTCGCTAGCGTGTTGTATAACATGTTACCTGTTATGTTATTTGTTTATGTCACTTCTGCACGCGTACAACGTGTAACTTGCGCTGTAAGCAAATGTAGGGTATGTTTCACTCCTGCATAGGGGCGCCTTGACATCTCATATGCATATCTATCATTTATTTAGTATTCTACACAACTTTTGCACTTCGCTCACACATGCATGTGTTCTGTAAACAGACAAGGGCTCTGGCTTCCAGACAGTTTAAAAAAAAAACTATTCTGATTTATTAAGGAGAATTTGATTCACGAAACAAGACGCTGGCGATTTGAATAACAAACACGCGGCCAAGATGAAGTGGGCGTTGGTATGAATTTGTAAAGATAACATTCATACGTATTTGTAACTAAGATAATCAGTCCAGCTCTAAATGCAAGCAGACCTGCATAGCAGCTACGGCTGCGTTTTTACACCGTTAAATCATTGTAGGTTTCCTTAAAGGGGAACTGAAACGCAGTTGCTTATGCCATGTATCTTGTGTTGTTATGGTAGCGCCTAACAGACAAAATTGTTCTCTGGAAATTATCGTGTTTTTAATGGATTTACGCTGCACTGAGGATCACAAATAGCATTGTTTGTTCGTGAAACTACAATAATTCTCGCGATACACTTGTTATATGTCAATGCAGTGTACGTTGTCTATGATTTTTTAATATTATAAATGAATGCCGTCAGCCATCCGTGACATTGACGAAGTTGGTGGTGGTCTTCAGGTCCCCGTAGACCCGACAACGCCCGTGAGTTACATAGTTTGGCAGACTGTAATTGTGCAACGATTTGCTTCATTCGGGCTATTTGGTCTTGCTCCAGGGGTGTCACTCCCCAATTGCCCGATGCGACTTATTCCTCAATAAGACGTCTGGGACTGTCTGCGACACGTCTAACCATGCATGGCAAACGAGGGGGACGCGCAAACAGCGCGCAATCCCAACGCGGATTACTGACCATTTGGAGTATGCTACACGAGCTGCAAATATTGCCAGAGCAAATAATGCAGCCCATCTGGTAAATTTTACACTGCATTAACCATCATTCAGGTGACGTTCCACTGACGATGTGTTGTCTCAACGCTCGGTCAGTTCGAAATAAAGCTCTGTCGCTGGCAGACCTGGCAATTTCCAGGGACATTGACGTATTAGCGTCGACAGAAACCTGGCTTGGAACAGACTCTGGCAATCAGGTGATAAAAGAACTTGTGCCATCTGGCTACACATTTCGACATACCTCTCGCTACAAGTGCGATGCCGCGTCAAAACCTGTCCAGAAGCGCGGTGGTGGAGTGGGCTTATGGTATAAGAGTCCATGAGCCAAGCCTGCAAATGTTGAAGTTGATTCTCAAATTGAGGAATTAATTCCCACTATGATTTTCAGTTACACCAATATCTGGTGTGTCCGAAAATGGGTGATGGACATTTCAGAAGAGTAGCTTATTACCTTTTTGTACGCCATCTTTAAACATGGCTGCCGTTTTCAAGTGGAAGTCGAGCTATTAAAAACTCTATTATAATTATTTCCAAAAATGTAGGGGGAAATGTCATGGAAAATGCCAAAAAAATGAATTTTTCCACAATATTGTTTTACTTCAATTTTAGTAGTGTTTTAATAACATGGATGATTATTTTTTACAATTTTATGAATCTATATGCAATTTGCTACATTTCTGTCATTTTAGATATCTTCTGCCTTGCTTCTATATGTTGTAGGCACGTCAAAACATTAACGTGCCCCATCTGGTGTCTGAAAACGCGAATATTACCATATAAACTTCATTTTCCTCTTACGGCAAAACAGCGTGGCAGATTTACATGGAATGTTTTGTGAATACGTAAACATATATATGTTACGCACTTGTAATATCAGACACAGAATAAATAAGTTATGCATACGGTTTATTAACCTAATATCTACTTCAGAAACCATGCCAACCATTAGCTTATAAATGTTATGTATAAACTTCTGCCTTCGAATATATAATCTCAATAACATATGTAAATCAAGTTATATGATAGGCAGTTCTGCTATGCACATAATCTCTGTTTCCAAATGTGATGCCGCAGTAATCTACTTATAATCCAGCATGTGTATGTGGGTAGGTTAACTTTTAACTTTAACCGGTTATGGTTTTTATGTAACAGTGCATTGTGGTTTCAGACATTTGGTAAATATCACTATCACCTCTGTAAACTACTAAGGCATCCCCTCAGGTGACGGGCAATTTCGCTAGTTAATGTTAAACGCCCTTTGCTTTAGCATGTGCTTCTATCCAACTGTTATAATAACTAAGTGTAATTTCTTGTTAACTAAACTATATTCCACAAATCTTGTATATACAATACAGAGAGAATACCTTGACTTATATTGTGGCAGAGGTAACGATATTTAGAACTGACAGACTAATTATGTTACTGTTCTGCCATGTCTACATAGATTCCGTCGGGTCGTCGGGCATTATTGCCGAAGGCTCTGTCAACAATGGTTTGCTAGACAAACAATACAACCACACTGTTCGTCTCCACTAGCGTGCATGTGAAGCATTGATGTCGCTCGCTTGAAAAGGATTTCCTGAATATAAATGGATGGAGTTGGATCATCCTGACGATTGTGTTAAGTTTAACAATTCCTCTCATATATTACATAGTATTCATATGAAAACCTTTCAAGAAACTGTTGTGATCGGTGTTTCATGTACAAAGATCCTGGACTTGTTCGTGGCCTAACTGGATGTTCTACGTCAACATCGTGGATGTCTGGATGACGTACATCGATATGGTGAGAATCCTGCTTGGGTTGTTGTGGGGTGACAGGGAGGGCAACTTGAATCTTCACTTGGCATGCATCCAACAAGTGATTCCCTAGTGGCTCGATTTGGGCAAGGTGAACTAAGCAAGGAACTTACAAGTGCAGTATGTACTGATGACACAGCTTGAAAGAGTGTCCAACGGTATACCAACCAACATTTCCTACGAGGATACTTTCCATTCAGACAAAGTAACCCATTTGGCCATATCAAATTGGATTAAAATTACACAAGAAATAGACAACAAGAATATACAATTGCAGGAGGGACAAAAGGCTGAAAATTCACTGCAGCATTATAGTGCATATAGAAGCAAACGCATCTTGACTCCGTGGTTCACATGCTCAGCGGATTGATCGACTGGTCCCAAATAGCACACGTCCTTGATCAGCGTGCAACGATGATTAACAAATCTGGTTAGGTAACTCTTCAAAAGTGTGAATTTATCCATCTAGCTTCTCTGCGAGAGCCGTTGCATCAATTGAGACCATCATACTTTGTAGGTGCGGTGCATAAACAGCTCGCTAGTGTTCTTAATGCTTCCGTCAATGTTTGCAACTGACCATAGATACGGCCCAAGAGGATGGAAAAACACAGTGTGCATCCTATTTTTGTAATCAGTTCCACGATGCAGAAAAAAACATCCTGTCAGTCTTAAAGAACGATTATTTCTTTAGTTGAGCCAATCACTCATTTCTTCTAGCATTTACCAAATGTTTTCAAGTTCATTTTCTTGATAGAGTCGTATAAACCTATGTCTTCCTGAACTCGCTCTTCCTGAAACACCTAGTACACTTGTTCCTACTTTTGCAGTGCATGCAGGCGATCACCGGAGACGGCAGGTGTGGCAGCTACACTTGTAGAAATGACAAGATTGGATGGGTCCTGCCCAAACACATTTGCCTAGTCGTTCTTCAATAGATCAACAACTGCTTCGACCGGTGTTGGGTCCTGGACAAAGAGTGTCTCACGCAACTGCCGCATTGCAACAGCACTGTGTTCTGTTGTAAACAATATTGTTTCTGTAATATTCATACAAGGTGTTGCGTAACATGTTTTCTACAGTGGACATTTCTGTCGCATGTTGATAGTGGGCAAACCTACAATTGATGGTTCCAGCAAACAAGTCCCACCGACACGTAGTTACTCCGCTGTGCTGTTAATGCTGCATCTGCAAGAGGTCCAGATAAATCAGGTGGTTTGACGTAGGTGGACCTTCTCTTTTTCCAACGCTGTAGACTGGAAGCAATTTCTCGGATAACTAGATTGATCTCTATGTGTTTGACATACAATATTTATTGGAATATATTTTAGTTAACTAGACGTCGCGGCTAGTTACCTAATGTAACAGCTGGACGGAAGCACATGCTCATGCAAAGGACGGTTGTAATTGATTATTGCGGCGTCACATTTAAATATATTCTTGGGCCAAGGTTTTATAGCCATACGTTTGGAAACAAATTATGTGCATAGCAATACATAATTGCCGATCACATAACCTCATTTACATATTTTAGTTAATTTATATATTCGAAGGCAGACGTTTATACATAACATCACAGGCTAATATTTGGCATGGTTTCTGAGTTTTGTTTTTGATTAGGTTAATAAATCATATACATAATTTATATATTCCATTTCTGACATCACAAATGCGTAACACATATATGTTTATGTATTCACACAACATTTCATGCAAATCTGCCATGTCGTTCTGCCTTAATAGGGAAATGAAGTCTATACGGTAATGTTCCCGTTTTCAGAAACCAGATGGGGTACATTTATGTTTTGAGGTGCCTACAGCATATAGAAACAGTACAAAATATATATGAATTGAATTATCAATGTCATTAAAACATTACAAAAACTGACATAACAAATTATGGAAAAAATGCAATTCTTTTGCATTTTCTTTGACATTCCCCCCTACGTTTTTGCCAATAATGGTTATAGAAATATTATATTCATTTGTATTCGGCATTTTGTTTGGAATAATACAACTTTAAGATCCAATCAGTAGATTTGGCTGTAGGACACGAGTTTTGAATAGCTCGAATTCCACTTGTAAATGGCAGCCAAAAAGTTAGCGTCCAAAAATATAATAAGCTACGCTTCTGAAATGTCCATCACCCATTTCGCCACCGTCTAAACGAAACGGCTTCACAACGTCTGTTTTCTTCGAGCAGTGGTCAGCATACTTGGACACCGTGATGCTGGACCCGCATGACATCGTTATTACCGGCGAACTGAACTTCCATCTTGACATTATATAAGATCCTGACGCACGTAATGTGTCTGAGACACTCGCTGACCGGGGCATGAACCAATTAATTACAGATGCCACGCACAGTAAAAGTCGCCTCCTGGATGTAGTTATCGTTCGAAACAACAGTGCAATAGTTACTACACGACCGAGTGTGTATGACCGGTGCTTATGTGACATACACGGTACTCCATCCTGTGATCATAAGGCCATCAAGTTCTGTGTAAATGCCACAATGCTTGTTCAAATGCGTAAAGAGATAGTTTTTTTTGCGATTGCGTCATACACGTGTTCCTGATTTCAAAAGTGACATTACCTCTTTGCTAAATGACATAAACAGTGACGCATCCGTTAGTGACATGGTTGCCACATACAACAATGGCTTACGTCGGCTTGTTAACAAACATGCCCCACTGCGGAAGACGACCATAACATTGCGACCGGACTGTCCGTGGTATACTGACGAGCTTCGTGATGAGAAACAGCGTCGACAGCGAGCTGAGCGCAAGTCGCTGCAAACAAGTCGCTGGGGTACGTCAGCAGGTGTATCGCGCTCAATGCGTGGTCTTCAACAACATGCTGGTTAACAAAAAGAGAAACTACTACACGGCTAAGATCGCCAACTGCAAAAATTACCAAAAACAACTATTTTGCATCACAAGAAATCTCATATGCTGTAGTGGCATAGCAACAATGCCATCGTATCTGTGTCCGGTGGATATGGCGCAACGCTTTGGTGATCACTTTACTAAGAAAGTTATAAACATCAGAAAATACATCGACTGCGGTGAAGATCGCTCGGACATTACGTTGGCTGCTATGAGCAACGACGCGGCATTCAGTGATGTCCCACTAGTCTGCTTTGAGGCAGTCCCTGACGGACGTTGAAAGCTTAGTTGCATCCGTTCCAGTTAAGTCGTGTGAATTAGATCCAGTACCGACGCGGCTGCTAAAGCAATGTTCGCGTGAGTTAGTAATCACCTCATCAAATGTACATGCTGACTTCAAGCATGCAATCGTTAAACCACGCCTGAAAAAACCTACTTTGGAAAAAGAAATTTTGAGCAGTGTCGAACTTGCCATTTGTGTTGAAATTGGTTTACAAAAGTCGTTGCAAAACAAATTTTCAGTTTGCATACCGTCGTGGCCACTCCACAGAAACAGCTCTACCCCGTATCAAGAATGACATTGCCGCGACACTGGATAGGAAATGTACAACAATTCTCGTGATGCTTGATTTGTCGTCCGCGTTTGACACAGTCGATCATGAGTTGTTGATGACTCGACTTGAACACTCATTTGGTATCACCGATAAGGCGCTTGCGTGGCTGAAATCACACATTGGCGAAATGTATACACATTGTCAGAAAGTGGCAGTGGGAAGTGCCGAGTCGGTTGATTCATTCTTGGCGTGTGGCGTCCCACAAGGGTCGGTGTTGGGCCCTACCTTGTATTGCAACCAAATATATACACCAAACCTATCGGAGATATTGTTGCTAAACACGGCATGGAGCGTCAGTGTTATGCTGATGACAATCAAATCTACCTCACGGTTGAACGAGGCTGCATGGTTGACTAAAAACAGTTAAAACTTAATCCGAGGCGATCGTTTTTTCTCCAGCGAAGAAACGCGACAGTCAGTCTGCCATGTATACATCACAGTAGCCGACCATCGCATTCAATCATCACCGTGCGCAGTTTGGGTTTGGGTATGAAACGTCTAAAAAGGGTGCAGAACTGTGCCGCTCGCCTAATTACTCGCATGAGGAAATACGCCCGTGTTGCAGCGTTTTCACTGGCCACCCGTTCATTTGAGACAGACCTGCAAAGTGCTGCTGTTTACGTATTGTGCCTTGAATGTTCGAGCTACATAAGGAGTTATTGAGCCACCGCTCCACCAACAGAACTCTACGATCTGCCTCGCAGCCTCGCCTTTTGTTCGTTTTGTTTGTTTAATATCTTTGTAATGTACGCAGTTATTAAATAAACCTGTTAGTAGGATTATTTCATGTAATTCTATGGCTTTATTTCATTATAATTTATTATTAATTACTAATGACCCTGACAATATATGGAAAAAATAACTGCGCTTCCACTTTGGCCCCACTTTCACGATCCGTATAAGGCATGCACATGAATATTCGGGACTGTCCGTCAGACTTCGAATAGCTACGCCGAGTTAATAGATGCAAGAAATACGTCATCAACATGCGTGTATTTGGATTAGCGACCGCAATGCGAATGAGTTGAGACCGATAAAATTATCAAAATGAAACGTTTATGTCACAGATTCAACAAATAAAAGGACGACAATATATGGAATAAACGGAGAATGAACATAGCGACAGTTCATGACAGACGGATTGATTTAAAAGAAAAAATACCACCTCTCCATGCACGAAGGTGGAAGCCGCCGACGACGACGGCGATGTCATATTGAATGGTTGGCATTGTTTTTGTTGGAATTCCTTTTTCACTAGGTACATCTGGCTATACATTTTGAAGTGAAGTTTTAATGAAACGCTTAGATAACAGAAACTTACTGAAGCCGAGAAACAGTCAATAATGAAACCATTTTATTTGCACCATAAATCCAGCTGCTATTTCCATAAGCGGTATAAATACATGATATATCACACGAAGTAATTTGCCATATTAAAAGAGCAGAGGTGGTTATGTACTTTCTTATTTACATAAGCTTTAATTTTAGTTTGAAAACTGTAGATCTACAAAGAGCATAATAATATTGTTGTCAAAAAAAATATTCAAATTATTTGCAGCAGTGTAAAAACATGTTTTATTTTGTACTGCGAGTGCAATCATTATTTGTTTTGCCCATCATTTAGAGTAAAATATATTGAATTTGTTTCTGTCAAACTCCTGTTTCGATAACAAATAAAGTGGCCATTGTATGTTGGAAATAAATTTATAAAATTACAGAAAAGTAACGCATATTTTAAAACACTGTTTTCAGTCATCGTTGGTGTATTTAGCTCAAGAAGATCCCTAAAACCTATTTTATGAATTTTCTAAATTATTGTAAAAGCAACTTTGTCAACACCTTTTTATACACTACTCCCAGTATAGTTCACTTAACACAAACTTATTTCAACAAATTTTGAAGAATATGCTGTAGAACACAATCCAAACATGATGAGCATTAAAAAAACATACATTTTATTATGTACTCCTACTTTGCAACATAATGACGGGATGATGTGCATTTGAATGCACAAATCGATCGATTGCACAAATCCATTTGAAACATGTAGTGATGTACATATTCCCAGAGAAAGCCACACGGAACTAATGTGGCAGAAAAAATTCAGACATCTTCTTCACTACTGTGTCAGTTAACAGTACTGTCCTATTAATAGCACTGCTATGCATTTTGATACACAGATCTATCAGATGCACACATCCATTTGAAACTCGAAGTGATGTACAACTTCCCAGTAGATGTCGCACAGAACAAAATGGAGCAGAACAAAGTCAGGCACCATCTTATGTCAGGTGACCCATTGTCCAAGTAATGGCCCTGTTGAGTAGAGCTCTTCAATTGCCTCTTTCCATCAGCTCAACTATTTCCAATGTTCCTGCAAATAAACAAAGTTGAATTTAGGAAATTGAGCCTAGATATGTGTTAACTAACTCAACACTGTGCAAATTAATTCAGTTTAGACATTGGATTATGGGATTTATTACCAAGTATACAGCTGGCTAAATAGAAAAGAAATACAAGAGAACCTTATAATGTTGATTCAGTTAGACTAAAATCCTAATCCATTACGTTGGCCAACTTTTAATTTGCTTCTACATAATTACCTGTATGCATTGGTCATATACAGAGCACTCCAGATAACTCGAACTCACATAAGTGGATTTTCGCTAAGTTAAGTTAATATTTTCCTCGGTCCAGGGCAAAGGTCCAAATAAGGGGGCCTTCTGATAACTTTCTAGTCTGGAATTTGGAAAGGCAAGACCCGTAGACTCACACACATATCCAAATCCCAGATTTAGACAAACAAATTACATCCACGACCAAGTTAATCGTCTTGGTATGGTTGCATATACTGATATTTTAGTGTTCATTTTCGTTCACTGCATGTCAAAATACTGGACAATGCAGTTTTACTAACTAGAAAGGCGAGACCCTTGCCTAAGGCTAGGTTAGTTACTGTAGTATATAGGCTCGATAGATTCAGTGACAGTCCCAGCGGCAGCTCAAACCGACTGCAGCCGTCCGCGTCGGCGGACGTTATAATTATATTTAATCGAAACGTTACTCGTCTGACGGCATTGGGAAGCAGGATAAGTAAACAATGCATACGCTTCCTAAACTTATGAAACATATACATATGTCTACACATTGCTTATTTACAATGCCATTGCTTGAATCAACTCACCTCGGAATCAGACATGTTAACTGCGTGTGTGACGTCACCGGCCTTTGTGTGGTTCAATGTATGTGCGTGCGTGCATGAATATTCACTATACTCGGGATGCAGAATTAATCATCCACGTGGCAGCAAGCTCAAAATTATTCGCGTAAACACAATTATTTATCGGCGTTTTGCACAGATGACACACAAATTATGTATAAACATGCAAGACATAAGTAGCAAAGAAAGTACTGATGGGAAATGATCACGTTTTGATGCAGTATAGCTCGAATGCATATTAGCTTACAAAGAATAATTCGTTTTAAGAATGTCTTAGTATAAGTATTTATATAACAGGTTTTTAATGATCTCTCTTTTAAAAATTGTTTTAGTAACTATATTTAAGGTAATGGTATATTTGTTACATGTTTATTTCTTAGTTAGCATTTCTTTTTATGTAAAATACTAATATATATGAGTGTATGTATGTAGCTCGCCCGAGAGCAATTTTAATTGATTTAATTGATAATTGATGGCATTATATAAGTACTTTTAATTACTTGTTTATTTATTTAAATACTAGTTGAGTATACATTGATAATGACAGAAGCCTACTCACTTATAAGACACACTGAAAACCTGGTTTTATTCGACGCCTAAATCGGCAAAATAAAGCACTGCGTGTCGCCATCTTGGTTCTACGCAAGTTCCAAACGAGTGGTTTGGGCACTGTATTTATAGATCAGTAGGTTTGGGTCGCGCCTATCTAATCAATGTAGCTTTTCGATTGTTTCCGATTTATTTAATAAATAATTTGGCGCGAAAACAAAATTATGGTGCTTTGCTATACATGGTAGTCGTTGTACAGGTGAACAAATAATTTGCCTATGAGTTTTTGAAATTTTAATACGCTATAAATAATTTACGTTGATTGGCCAATGAAACGCCGCACTTCTCGAACACGCAATATGTCTATATAGGTACATTTCTATTTAGCATTGGTCATACATATGCATGCATATGTTGAAAGACAACTGTGGGACTATATTGTAATCGTAGGGATATGTCACCGAAACCGGCAAAATCGCCGAACAAGGCAAATGGCGCCGTTGTTGCTCCAAAATGTGCCATTTCCAGTCCCATTTCGCTTAACATTAATTCACCGATCGATCAGTAGTCATATGCAGAAAACAAATGACCAAAGAGGGACAAGCATTATGTTGTGACGTTCGCTATCTTTCTATGGTGGTCACATTCGCATTTAGTCTTGTAATCAGCGTCCGAAAGTGATCACCTCAGACTCTAGCAGAGCTTGCGGCCAGCCAAAGTCATCATATAAATTATAACCTGTTTTTTTCTCTGGGAATTATTCCTTGGAAGTATGTGAAAGGATGTTTTGTATGCGTTTCGGTTTGACTGGGAGCTATGCCGAGTCGCCTATTGAATTACTGTGTACTGCGGTGCCTGACATTTCGCGACTCAAACCACTGGCTGCTGGATAGTAATGGCGCCGCGCAGTGCCGATAATGACCTAGTTCAAAAAAAAGATTATTTACCGTGGCGTTGTACTCATCAAATCATGGTGATAAGTACTATAAGTGGTGTATATATATATATATATATATATAATATATATATATATATATATATATTATATATATATATGTTTGAGCTGTGGATGTTCTTTTTCCCTTTAAATAGCATTGCCTTCTCTACAAGCTCGAAGCCTTTGTTTCATGCACATAAAGCCTTTTTGCAATACCCGTTGTGAACATTTTTATAAAAGGACGCCTGCTCTCTGGGCTATTGGTCATTAAAACCTTGTGTATTGTGATGTGTTTCTGAAATGAAATGAAATGAAAGGTGTAAATATACATTATTGAATTGACGATTCCGTTATGTGACGTTTATTAACCGATTACCTTTCGCTGTATGCTCTTTGCGATGGATGGTCATCTTCTGCCAACTTTTCTGATGGTCCAACGGCTGAAAAACACACCGCAGACAAATCAATAAAATTGAGAAACATCGTTATATAATTCCCATATTTTCATTTTTGTGGCGAATAAATAATTACTATAAAAAATATTTACAAACAGTGCATCATAGTATAAAAATTATTTGGTTTATATTTACTTCGTGAAAACAAAAACAAAAGTGTAAAGAAAATCAATGGTTTGGTATCAGGATTGAACCGGCGTCGTCCGATTGTAAAAATAAATAACAAGAAACCAACGCGTTTACCAAATGAGCTAGCGGAACCGACGGAAATTCACTGACTGATTTAAGTTGTTATGATAAATTGTACAACTCTCCTCCTTCATACATCGATATTGTAGTGATATTATGAGATTATACACGTTACTTTCTATAGCTGGATACAATATATGTTTGCTATGTATGTTTACTGGTGTAGATTATCTCCCGTTGGTTGCATTCGATATAATCATTATGAAAACGAGCCCAAGCTCGGCGAAACCTAGTCAACTTGTAGTCCCATTCGCTCACTTTTTTGAATAAAATTGGATTAATGTGGAACCGTAAGATAACTGCTTGTTCCTCTATGATGACTAGTGTTTGTATTAAATCAGAATGTCGCACAATAACTCATTTTGATGTTCGTTCCCGAAAGCTATCCTTGTAAACACGCTCTGAATGCATGGAAAGAGTCGGCCTGATGCGAGTATGGGTCATAAGTGACGTCACATCTCGGCATCCCGAAAAGCGCGCCAAAAATATGCATATACGAAAATGTCCGGCTGCACAGCATAAAATGTGGAATTTCTAATTCATTGATTGATTTTTATTTTTTTTGGGTTGGTGGACATGGAAATATATAGCAGGATGTTATATAATAGGAATTCAAACAATAGGTGTTTTGTATTCCCTTTAATGGTGTTTAACGACGTAATAGCAAGAGACGACCCAAAGACAGGCGACGTGGGCTCTTGGACAAGGAGAGCACTATCGGCCATTCATAGACTTGTTATGGGCACATCAGAGTCGCAGCAGTAATAACTGTCGCAGCGTCTAATCAAATGACCTGTCGCGCCTCTAATTAATATGTGTGACCTACGCGACGAGCTGTCGTGCGATATTTAGTGTTAGGCGACATTTTATAATTAACTCAAAAAAGTTGCGATATTACACCCCAGATCAAACACTGATGAATTTGTCCAGAAATTAAATGTAGGACCTAGTATTATAAAACAAGACAGCAGAATCGATTTTCTAATAAAAATCGCGGATTACGTGACGGCTAGCGGATATATGACATTTCATCAAAGGCATCATCTTCCGACCGCTCATTTATCATATCGCTATCGTCAGAGCGGCTATTCCGATTCATATATGCCCCACGGCTCGCACCTTATGCTGTGTTTTAAGCACCAGCACGCCTTTTCTATGATATCAGAAATGACAATAAACATTTGAAATATACCATGTCGACATTAACGTCAACTGCGTAATCGTTGGAACCAATTAGACGACGGGAATAATTGGTTAACGTTAATGTCATTATTAATTAGGGTTCATTATACATATTTAGGGTTGTGTTTAGTTAGCTTCATGGTCAGTATTATACAATATTTAGAGTTAGTTATGGTTAGGGCTAGGCTTCTAATGATTACAATCTCGACCGCCCGCTCGAAAAGCGAAATTACCCGTGGCGCCTCTGGTGGATTCTACAATGATAATTTGTCGATATTTTATTTGCAAAACAAACTCATATCCGAGACAGTTATAACAAAGTAGTATATAGTATATATCCAACGAAAAACAACACGTATAGGTTATTTCAACGTTAGCACAGAAACAAAAATCGGAATAACGTTTAACGGACGCGATCAAGCACATGCAGGTGTAGATACCGATACTTTTGTCTCCATTGTATTAACATCATGTCGGCTACCGGTGGATATATATACATAACAGCAAATATCTTAACATTTAAACAGTTATCACCGCACGTTAAAATCGCCTCTACATATCTCGTAAAACAGTGAAAACAAACCATATACATTAATCTATTGTTGTTGATAACGATCCCACAATGCTTTGCAGTAAGATGTATTCGCCAACTAGCGAATCAAAAAGCCCTATTTCGGGTAGCATTTATACCGGCCTGTGTGGCTGTAATCAACTGCATAATGGGTGGAATAATTCTTGGAAACTAAATACTCCCTTGTTAGAATAAAAGCGCCTCATCATAATGGTTAACGACGAAATCTCTCGACTTATACCTCAAGGTGACACGGACTTACCTCCTTTCTTTTTGACGAGGAGAGCAACGACAAGACCGACGACAAGGAGAATGAGGAGACAGCTGACGACGATCATGGCGATGTGCCAACCTTTCATTCCACTCTGAGCCGCCGTCTCTGTTGCAACATGTCAAAGTACGCATCGATGACCAACTCAACGTAAAGTAAATGTAAGTTCTTATATAGTGCAGTATTCTGTCATCGGGACTGCTCAAAGCGCTTTACATTTGACTCCCTGGCAGACCTGTTCAATCAAACACCATCTCGGCTTCTCCGGAAAGCGTTCAGCCACGCTGCAATTAATGCACGATGATTAATCGTACACAAATATTCACCTCTGTCTATAGCCAGGTACTCATGCATTTATTTCAGGGTAAGCTTTAATTAGCTTTAATTAGTACAGCAATAGCGGCAGTTAGGTAATAATAGTTGTTGCACGCTGACCGCCATTTTGTTTTAAAATTTCCAATTTGCTTTAAAATGTACTTTAAAATAATTCATGCACAAAGATAAAAGAACATATGAAGATAAATGATGGCGAAGAAACAGGTGACCTCGTCACACCTACCCACAATAACATCGACGACCTTGACGCGATGTGTCACGTCTGTCGCCAGTTTAGCGACACACACGTACGTGCCCTGGTCGGTGGCTGTGACGTCACTGAGGGTGAGGGTGGCGAGACTCTTGGAGCCGTTCATCCTTGTGTCTCCCTGTCCCTCCAGTAGCTCCGGACTCCATTGTGACGTCTCGTTCACGCCACTTGACCCCTGCAAGGTCAGACACACGACTACACAATGTCAACATCGGTGTTAGCCATGCATGGAATCACAGTTTGACTTATAGGAGCAAGTCGGGTCACGCAGTCGGCGCAACAGGTCGAATCGAATAAAATATAGAATAAGCAGTCGTTGGATCGCTATGGCGCATATATATGCTCCCTATGCACCTTTTAAATGTATTTTTCTGTAAGCACGCGATAGTGAATGTATGTATTAAATATATTATTTCCAGATGCCCAGTATTATTTGCGATCATTTTCACCACTCACAGCAAACCAGGTTGATTTTGAGGAGAAACGACCTTTGAACCCTGAAACTGTGATTGCATATATTAGATTGTCACAGGGGCAGTTATTAATACGTTTACGATCCTCTCGCTCTGTATTGATATTTGTCTCAATGACCCCCCTCGCAGCACAGACGCCACTCCCTGTGACGTAATGGCGGAGGCATTGGCCAAATGTTAAAGAAGTGTTTTATTTAACTTTTCCTGTATAAACATTGCACCAGTAGGGGAGACCCGGGTGGAATATTACACGGGTTGGTTGTCTCAACTAGTGTTTTCCCTCGATGGCAAGAACATACGAGATTTCCACAGCATTGATCGTTTTTTAGACATGAACTCCCCATTTGTAATTTATAGTTTATGTCGACATTATTAATACACACACATATATTATAGATTAACGGTAATCCTGGCACCAGCAACACTTAGAAAACATACATATATTATAGATTAACGGTAATCCTGGCACCAGCAACACTTAGAAAACATACATATATTATAGATTAACGGTAATCCTGGCACCAGCAACACTTAGAAAACATACATATATTATAGATTAAAGGTAATCCTGGCACCAGCAACACTTAGAAAACATACATATATTATATATTAACGGTAATCCTGGCACCAACAACACTTAGAAAACATACATATATTATAGATTAACGGTAATCCTGGCACCAGCAACACTTAGAAAACAGTTATTACAAATATGCAAATAAGACAAAATGGTGATAACAATCCCCAGCCTCCCCTACATTTTAGCATGACACCCAATGAGACACAAAGCATGGTCTCGATATAAAGAAGAAGACAACGCGAGATTAGAGTTGTCTGACTGCCAGTCCAAGACAAAGGCCTTGACCGGAGTCCACACAGCGGACACCACGTGCCATCAAAGCACTAATCAGGAATGACGCGTTTCAACTTCTGATTCAAGGAGTCTGGCTATGCCCCGTGTCTAAACGCACTCACAATTCAGTTGCGTGTTATCGTGCATTACAGAGTCGCCCGACAAAATGGCAGCAATGTCGTTAGTGTAAACCTCAAGAGAAGCAATAACACACTGGTCACCCACGTGTTAACACTACTTTGAGCGTTCACACGATTTTATTCAAGCATAATATATTCTTAACCGCTTCGGTTGTTATTTGCCACAATGTAACCGCCGTGCTGTATCATTGTGGTGTTTAATGTATCTGCATCGTTTAAACAACAGCACTTATTTCGGAGAATACAACACTGCACTGGTTAAATTTTTTAACAATAGCATTAATGTTTTGGGAATATAACGTATAATGATTGTCTGACAATTGGTAAGTTTCTAGTAATTCAGTCGTTGTCCGACTAAGCGGCCAAGACGTTGCCCTCGATATGCGGGTGAAGGGAGAGAGAGAGAGAGAGAACGAGAGAAGGAAGACGACGTACGTCGAGTTCATCGTGGAGCCATTGCCACTGGAGCTCTGCCGACGGCCAGGAGTCGACGGAGCAGGCGACGGTCCTTGTGTCACCTGCTCTCAGTGTCAACTCGCCCGTCACCGTCTTGTTCGGCTGGATCTCTACAACGACATTAGCATGGGTTATCAAAGCGCCGTGAGACGGCAGCACGTTTTTGCTCCCCTCACATCTCTTCTTGGTGAGTTCACGAGAGCGAGCGAGAGTTGGATAAGCGACTCTATAACGACACCGCTATATTCAACTATGAAAAGGTAAGTTCTTATATAGCGCAGTTTCCAGTCCTCATGACTGCTCAAAGCGCTTTACACTTTACTCCC
>OZ023217.1:24819598-24954598 GCA_963995525.1 Escarpia spicata
AACTTCATCTCTATGATTCAATAAATAGAGGATCAGATTAGGGTGCGGTTTACGACGACTATAAAGACGGTTGTATCGACTAAGCTTAACAGACAGTCGTAAATGGGCTAACGTCCTCTATCGTTAACCGGAGGTCAGTGAAGATCCACCAGCACTACCCATTGATGTTGAGAATGTTATGAGGACTTCGTTACATCTTACGACCGAGTGAGGACCGTTTCCTGAGCCGTGTCTCCCCACCAGACTATTACCCGACGACCCCGGCTCGCTGCAGGCGGCTTCGAACAACTCATCACCAACTGACTCGAGGAGTTTGCCGCTGAACCCGACATCTCCTGTGTCGAATGGAAGACTATTGCCATGACATTCTACGATGGTCCCTCTGTGGGCCATGCTGCACGTATATATAGATAGGAAAAGTACCATGCTAAGTTATATTATGTAGCACAACAAACAAGACATAGCAACTGCACACATCTGCTTTGTGTATTGTCCGTTTGGCAAGAGATGCTTTCAGGAAGATTTCGCAGTTCCCGGCGAGGCCACGTGGACTTGGACAACAGAGGTTACACAACCACTCTCTGTCAGCAAATCACCAATACTTTTCACGCCAAGCATTTCAATTGATTGGATTATGGTTATAACAATGCAGTTCTCTCCGTAGCTTGTTGGAACTGTTTGTCCACGATGCATAGAGGGGCTGGTCCATATTTATGTCAGGAACCTCGCCTGTGTTGACTTCTTGCACAGCTTCCCGAATGACAACCATTAATTGGCTCCCTGTTACTTACCGGAGAGATTCCGAATAGCTCAACCCGACGAGGAGTGATGTCAGTACCACATTCATTTTTATTAAATAGTGCGTTTTGTGGTACTTTTTGCATTCCCAATAACGCACCGAACCGACCGCGGTTGTCAGAGTGCCCCGTTTCCGAAGTTTGCCGGAACACCGACGACTGAGCGCTCTAAATGCAATGTTATATTATTTTTTAGCAAAATATGGTGTTAATAAAACGGTTAAAATGTCGAGCATGTGTATTCAAGATTACATATATATAATATATGTTATGCATGTTTTAAAATGGTTAAAAGTACATGACAATTATAAAGGTTAATGATGGTAATTTATCTCATATAGACTTCTCCCATATATTATAAAACTTAATTAATACTATGACGTATACTTTATTACTGAACATTCTTCAGGATAGTTCGTTTTCAAATTCGAAACTTTCATTTTTCATATCCAAGAATCATGTTAAATTACCTGGTAGAGGCTTTCGATGACGTGTCACGTCGACTTCATCAGTACCTATGACGCTGAATGACGTCATCGTACACGTGAGGCAGTTCGTAATTGCCCTCGTCTCTGTTGATGGGTGTTTGGGTTTTTCTGATCCAGATGGCTTCTTTGATTTGCCGAATTCTTCTGTTGGGTTCTTTGTCAATTTTCACTCCCTCCCAGTCTATGATATGACACGTCAACGAAAGCCTCTACCAGGTAATTTAACATGATTCTTGGATATGAAAAATGAAAGTTTCGAATTTATGACGTATACTATATAATTATCTATCGGTAGCACGAGAACCAGCCCCAGGACCCGATTGTGTTGACGTAGTGATGGTGTTGACGCTGGGTACAACCAGTATATGTTGGACTCGGCCCAAGTCTGAAGTGAACCACGACATACATGGATATTACGACCATCTCGTGGGGCTGACTCGACCCGACCCGACACGGGGGACTCTCCGTGCGCACCCGGTTTAAATAAACCTGTAGCTTCACTGATTAATTAGCATGAATTAAATATGTAGCAATCTAGCATGCGTGACTCACGTTGCGTGCAGTTGGTTCCGGCGAAGCAGGTCGGACAGAGACAGGTGAAGTTGTTGGCCCCGTCGATACACGTGCCTCCATTCCCGCACGGTTCATTAAGACAAAAGGACGACTCTGCAGGATGAAAACACACGCAGTGCTTAGCAACAGTGACGTGTGCAATTAAGAACAAACATATATTTATGTAAGGATGTTAACGATGCAGTAAAGGTGACATTCGTTTCAGACTTACTTTGCGTGTCAACACCTGCGGTCTTCAATCAACTTCCTAATATTCTCTAATACGCCTTCTTACCATAAATCTAAAGCATTATGCAATTCAATTGGTAACACTAATTGCAATCCAGCTTCACTCTGGAATGCAGTTCAGGGTAATGTGTGTACGTCACATATATTTCGAGCATCTTAGACATATTTACCAATTGTAAAACCTGCTTAGTGGGGTAGATGGTAATTGTTTTGAGAATACCCATGGGCTTCAGAAAATGGCTATGCCAATGTGTTAAGTTTTATCTTTTTATATACAATAACATCTTGACATTGCACTAAATTAGTAAGGCGAAATCACATAATATAACTGTATATATCAATAAACAAAACAAACAATTAAATCTAAAAAGGATCCATTTTTGACAACTCAGAAGTACATGGTAGCTGGGTGGATTTTTTTTAAAGATCACTTTTGGGCATAAGTCTATCAGATTGTTCAGATGTTTTGTACATGAGATCCTTTTGAACACCCACACAAAATTAGTGACATACTCTTCTAGAGGGAAATTAATTATGTTAACGATTTTTTAAGAGAAAAATTTCACTTTCAGACGAATCACACAAAATAAATTGTTGATTGAGCCATACATTTAAGCTTACAGTCTCTCTCGCATACACCATTAGTTATCTCTTTTTAAGTGCAAAATATAATTTAATTCATTTGTCATGAAAATATATTAAAAGCTCGTAGGCCAACCATTATCATTATATTACTGAACATTCTTCAGGATAGTTCGTTTTCAAATTCGAAACTATCATTTTTTCATATCCAAGAATCATGTTAAATTACCTGGTAGAGGCTTTCGTTGACGTGTCACGTCGACTTCATCAGTACCTATGACGCTGAATGACGTCATCGTACACGTGAGGCAGTTCGTAATTGCCCTCGTCTCTGTTGATGGGTGTTTGGGTTTTTCTGATCCAGATGGCTTCCTTGATTTGCCGAATTCTTCTGTTGGGTTCTTTGTCAACAATTTTCACTCCCTCCCAGTCTATGATATGGTTTTCAGTTGTCGCATGGTCTGTAAGGGCGGATTTATTGATGGTAGACATCAATCTTTTTTTTCCGCTCCTTGTGTATTTCTCATTTTTCGTGTTGTCTACGTCCTTTCTGTGTTCCTCCAGTTCCTCCTTTACCATCAATAAATCCGCCCTTACAGACCATGCGACAACTGAAAACCATATCATAGACTGGGAGGGAGTGAAAATTGTTGACAAAGAACCCAACAAAAGAATTCGGCAAATCAAGGAAGCCATCTGGATCAGAAAAACCCAAACACCCATCAACAGAGACGAGGGCAATTACGAACTGCCTCACGTGTACGATGACGTCATTCAGCGTCATAGGTACTGATGAAGTCGACGTGACACGTCAACGAAAGCCTCTACCAGGTAATTTAACATGATTCTTGGATATGAAAAATGAAAGTTTCGAATTAACCATTATCATTGTTTTAAATAGAGTCACGCATGGTTGAGTACCGCTATACTGACTGGGACTTTACTGACATTTGCGTCATGCATGTTATTTACCTTACAATATTAGCTGCAAAAACTGTCTTTAACGTACAGTATCCGTTTATGTTCTTAACTGCTAAACATAGTTTTACCTAACGCATAAAAATGTGTTTCATAACACAAAATGCTACAATTAACGTTATTTATCAGTTATTGTGTCAGTATAGCGTCACGCATAGTTTTGTAACTCTTCTGACGTTGGTTGCAGTTGGGTAGAAAGTAGACCCAAGATGCCGTCATGACTTCTTGCTGAACAGTAAGAAGAACGCGAACACGCGATGATTAACTAAGCCATTCTTGATGCAAATATATCCTTGCACTCCACTGATATTGGATTAACCCACTATTGACGTAACAAACCAGACTGACTTGTCTTTTCCCACTATAATTATTGATCCTGTAGGGCAACAGTCGTCCGTATTACTGATGAGTTTCATATGAGTATTAGTAATACTAGTTCATGTTAATCACACTATGTTACAGTTGCAAAATAGCTATCACATTCGCGAATACCAATATGCTGCATCAAGCATTGCTATACTGTTATAATATTTTGTGTATGATTCGGCCGTATATTCCAGAATCATTAGGGTTGCACGTGGAATAGTCCTAGCAGTTCAAAGCTGACTTCTTTTTCAGAATAATTGCAAAAACCCACGTTGAACAACAATATCAAAAGGCCCCACGTTTCTGCTATGTGCGTTCGTCACCAGCCTACCAACCAAGCTGGATAACCTTTATAGACGTTGGGTTATTGTGCCATTACGTTAGCTTGGTTGCAATAGGCTAATTGTAAAAAACGCACACTTTAGGACTGTTGATATGTTGTTGATGTGTTATTTTGCAACTATCCCGAAACAATTAATTAATTATTAAGTTTGGATTATTTATTTCCGTGTTGGATCGCACTGACCTAATGCTCGTGGACTAATGGTCTTGGCGTTATATTATATTATCTAGTATATCATCTAGTGCATTATCTTACATATTATTTACTTTGTTATCTAGTTTTTATCTAGTTTATTACCTAATGTGTTGTATAGTGTGTTATCTGGCGTTTTATCTAACGTGTTATCTACACAGGTATATTGTGTGTTATGTATTATGTTATCTGGTCACTTATCGTATTTATTATCAGGTTTATTATTTAGTCTTTACGCCACTTAATTGTCCGCCATACGCACCTGTCACGGCCATGTAGCCTTCGTCCGTGTCGTTGTAGACCGCTCCGTGCACGGACACGCTCGCTCTACACGTGTAAATGCCGGTGTCATCGACGACAGTCGACGATATCTCGAGGACATGCACCAGAGACTCAAGAGACCCGACAGCTCGTCCTTGCAACGCGCTAGTCGCCGTGGCGTTAGATGGGCTATACAGATAGGCCACGTTCGCCATGTTCTTAGTCGACGATCTGTGGTACCACAACACTTCTGTCACTATTACATCGACGTTTGTCGACGATGATGTCGTCGTCGATGTCGTCACCGATGTCGAAGTGACGCTGCTGTAGCTGGTCGTGCTAACGCCAGGGGCAGATGCCGTCGTGCTGTTTGCGTCGGCAACATCTGTTGTGTTTTCCGTCGTTGTCGTCGGTGACGTCACGGTGACATCGGGTGACGTTGACATGTCACCGGACGTTGTCGTTGGTGTGGTGACAATAGGAGATGACGTGTCTGTCAGTGTCATTTCGCATCGCAGGCTCGCGGCAGACGATAATGATACTTCGGCTGGCACCGAAACCGTCACGCTCAGTAAGTTTGTTGTACCTGAACAGAAGCCAACAAATCCGATTACCTTCACTTTAGTCTAAAGACGTGATTCATTATATCACCACAACATACTGATATACCATGTAGGTATGTATATCTTTTTTTCTACCAGATGACAGGTTTCATTGCGGTTTCACGGCATGACGATAGAACGGAGAGTTACTACATATATCACAATTAACAAAATGAACTCTTGGTTGATCCGCAAGTACCTGTCCAGACAAAGCTTGTATGTATAAAAGTGCGTGTCTGCGAGCCTATGTGTGCATTTGCCTGAGACAATAACTTTAAATGTTGAGTATGTGCGTGTGATTTTGCCATTGACAAGGTGGGTTGAAGGAGAACGGATGACCTGAGGAGAGAATGAGAAGGCCGCCTATCTTAATGGGAGCATACTGTAGTCATGCACTGCAGTGGGAACTGAGTGGGACATTGGGTATTACGGACACAACCACCAGAGACAGTAGAGGCGACGAGAGGGCGAGGTGGGAGAAGAAGAAGGGAGAAATCATGCATAAGATGGGAGGATTGCGGGAAGTTGGAAGTCCGGAAGACGGGGAAGGGTTAAACATGGAGATAAAGTTAGGAGAAAAAGAAGACTAGTTGCCAGGACAGTAATATAAACCTATTATGCCTCACCCCGTAAAAGAGGCACATTGTGGAACTGCAAATTTACTTCTGTCACTCTTTGCCTATATTATTTCAGGGTTATTTTACTCTCTTTTGTAATTAGCAAACAACGTCAGTGATAGAGGGTACGTCATCTTCTGAATAATAAAATTAATGTCTTCTAAAAAAAACACCCACGCGTGTCATTAAAAACCTTCCAACACGAATAAAACTAATTGCAATAACAATTTAACTCGTACGACGAGGAGAACGATTGTTTAATCTATGACACGGAGTTAACTGCCGGTCCGACGTGTCGCTGCCAAGTCAAGATTGTGAATAATTTACATCGTGTTGCAATGTGAATCTGCCATTAGTGCTCCCTCGACAACTTAATCAGTTATCATCACGGCATGTTTCTATTGCTGGCTTACTAAGTCCAATGTTGTTATATTGACCTGAACGCCGCGGGTTATTTGCTTACTTACACATGATGGAAAAATCATTAACCCATCAACCAATTGTTTTATCATGAAAAACAGTTTGAAACAAAAATAATATGTCTGTTTTGAGATAATCGATATATCTTTGGCCGCGTGCGCCTCTCTCTCGGCTTTGCTAAAAATGTTGGTGAGATGTTGATATTGAACGAGGTCCGTAGTTGGTAGTTACAACTACTGCCCGGGATGACAGTCGACGACCTGGACACCGTCTCACGGAGATAGTGGGATCACAAGGAAGTCCATCATTAAAGAGAATACTTTGTTAAATTTAATAGTCGTTTTCAAATTTCTGCAATTTCCAACAGTAGTTTGGGTGGAATACCATCCACTCCAGGTGATTTATTATCCTTTATAGCCCTAATTTTCTTAGCTACCATTTCCGGGGTTACAATTAACTGTCTTAAATAGTCTGATTCTACCCCCTTGAACTTAGCCTCTGGTACTGGCAGTGAACTAGTGTCTTCTCTGGTAAGCACTGAACTAAAATACTCATTCAGGTCTTGTGCCATTAAGAATCCTTCTGATATTATATTTCCAGCACTATCTTCTAGAGGACCGACCTTATCCTGAACTTTCTGTTTGCTTTGAACATACGCATACAAACTCTTGCTGTCATGTTTTATATTACAGGCTAATTTATGTTCATAGCTTCGCTTTGAATTTCAAATTTCAGCTGTAGCTTGGTTTAGTGCTTCTTTATAAATAGTGTAGTCTTCGTCATTTCCAGTACGTCTACATGACTTCCACATCATTTGTTTATACTTAATTTTCTAATGGCTTCTTTCGATAAGTTTTCCTTTCTGGTCCGTTTCCCGGTTGTTTTTTGAAGGGAAATTTTTTATCTACGATCCACTCTATTTCATTCTTTAAGATATTCCAGCATTCTGTTGCTGTCTTATTCTTCAGTGTGTTATTCCAGTCTATCTTTGCAAAATATATCCTCATTTCCTTATATCTTCCTTTGTGGAAATTTCTCCTGAACTGCTTTTTATTATTTATTTCTGATTTTATTTTGATGGTAAAATGTATTTGGTTGTGATCACTACTTCCCAGAGGCTCACATAATTTAACATTGTCAACTAATTCATTCTGTGAGGACAAAACTAAGTCTAACACATTCTCTCCCCTGGTTGGTTCTAGCACATGTTGAGAAAGGAAACTATCTTGTACTAAAACTATTACGTTGTGGTCCTCACTACCCATACTCTGTAGATATTTCCATTTTATATGCCCATGGTTAAAATCCCCCATAATAACACAGTCCCGTTTGCTCACTTCCCTTATAGCGGTTTTTATTTTTTTATTCTCTTCTATGCTTATGTTTGGACTTCGATAAACTAATCCAACCGTTAACGTTGAGTTTCCTGTAACTATGTTACACCAAACAGCTTCTTCGCAATCTGCTTCTCTGTCTAATTTTATTTCATAAGCCTGGATAGATTCTTTAATATATAAAATAACTCCACCTCCCCTTCTTCCTATTCTATCTTTCCTAAACATTACATATCCTGTCAGTCCCAATTCTGCATCTGATATATCGGTGGTTGCCCATGATTCGGTTATACCTATTATGTGAGGGTCAATATCTTCTACCATAATGTTTAGTTAATTTCTTTTGTTTACTATACTCCTTGCATTTAAACAAACACATTTATACCCAGCTTCAGAACAGTTTTCCAGACTGTTCTTTGCTGAATTAGTTTTACTGTCTTTATTTATGCCTCTAGTTTCAGGCTTCTCTGCGAGTCCCCCTGCAAATTTAGTTTAAATAGATGCAACCTGTCCCACTGTCAACAGATCGCAGCAGATTCTTTGAGAATACTGCCGCCCCATTTCCACTTAGATGGAGGCCATCTCTCATGTACATATCTTCTCTCCCAACAAAGTACCCCCATAAATCTATGAATCCCACGCCCTCTTCCTCACACATCTGCTCAACTAGTGCGTTGATCGCCATCCTCTTACAGTTTCTGTATCTTGCCCCCCTTCCTCCCATTACTGGCAAAATTCCTGAGAGAATAACCTGTTCCACTCTTGTCTTCTTTAGCTTCCTCACTAGATGTCTGTACTTCTGAAATATCCCAGTTGTTCCCTCCTTGTCTGCATTGTTTGTCCCTACGTGTACTAGCCCCCGGTAGACATACAACAACGTCCTTCCCCTCGCATATAGTCTTGTCTGTTTGTCTCAGAATTGAATCGCCCATAAACACTCTCTCTTTTCTCCTTGCCCCCTCAATCACTGCCTCAGAGTAGCTCCGCCGGTTTGCATATGTCTGGTTGTTGTCTTTTCCTCTTGCCGTTTTCTCTACTGTCACATTCTCTTCCATTCCCTTCTTTCCTGTCGAGTTTTCTCTTGTCCCCTTTCCTCCTGTCATCTTCTCTTCTAGCACATTTACTCTCATTTCCTTTCGTCCCTTCTTCTAACTGTCTTAAATAGTCTGATTCTACCCCCTTGAACTTAGCCTCTGGTACTGGCAGTGAACTAGTGTCTTCTCTGGTAAGCACTGAACTAAAATACTCATTCAGGTCTTGTGCCATTAAGAATCCTTCTAATATTATATTTCCAGCACTATCTTCTAGAGGACCGACCTTATCCTGAACTTTCTGTTTGCTTTGAACATACGCATAAAAACTCTTGCTGTCATGTTTTATATTACAAGCTAATTTATGTTCATAGCTTCGCTTTGAATTTCAAATTTCAGCTGTAGCTCGGTTTAGTGCTTCTTTATAAATATTGTAGTCTTCGTCGTTTCCAGTACGTCTACATGACTTCCACATAATTTGTTTATACTTAATTTTCTAATGGCTTCTTTCGATAAGTTTTTCTTTCTGGTCCGTTTCCCGGTTGTTTTTTGAAGGGAAAAAATGTATCTAGGATACACTCTATTTCATTCTTTAAGATATTCCAGCATTCTGTTGCTGTCTTATTCTTCAGTGTGTTATTCCAGTCTATTTTTGCAAAATACTTCCTCATTTCCTTATATCTTCCTTTGTGGAAATTTCTCCTGAACTGCTTTTTTATTATTTATTTCTGATTTTATTTTGATGGTAAAATGTATCTGGTTGTGATCACTACTTCCCAGAGGCAAACATAATTTAACATTGTCAACTAATTCATTCTGTGAGGACAAAACTAAGTCTAACACATTCTATCCCCTGGTTGGTTCTAGCACATGTTGAGAAAGGAAACTATCTTGTACTAAAACTATTACGTTGTGGTCCTCACTACCCATACTCTGTAGATATTTCCATTTTATATGCCCATGGTTAAAATCCCCCATAATAACACAGTCCCGTTTGCTCACTTCCCTTATAGCGTTTTTATTTTTTTATTATCTTCTATGCTTATGTTTGGACTTCGATAAACTAATCCAACCGTTAACGTTGAGTTTCCTGTAACTATGTTACACCAAACAGCTTCTTCGCAATCTGCTTCTCTGTCTAATTTTATTTCATAAGCCTGGATAGATTCTTTAATATATAAAATAACTCCACCTCCCCTTCTTCCTATTCTATCTTTCCTAAACATTACATATCCTGTCAGTCCCAATTCTGCATCTGATATATCGGTGGTTGCCCATGATTCGGTTATACCTATTATGTGAGGGTCAATATCTTCTACCATAATGTTTAATTCATTTCTTTTGTTTACTATACTCCTTGCATTTAAACAAACACATTTATACCCAGCTTCAGAACAGTTTTCCAGACTGTTCTTTGCTGAATTAGTTTTACTGTCTTTATCTATGCCTCCAGTTTCAGGCTTCTCTGCGAGTCCCCCTGCAAATTTAGTTTAAATAGATGCAACCTGTCCCACTGTCAACAGATCGCAGCAGATTCTTTGAGAATACTGCCGCCCCATTTCCACTTAGATGGAGGCCATCTCTCATGTACATATCTTCTCTCCCAACAAAGTACCCCCATAAATCTATGAATCCCACGCCCTCTTCCTCACACATCTGCTCAACTAGTGCGTTGATCGCCATCCTCTTACAGTTTCTGTATCTTGCCCCCCTTCCTCCCATTACTGGCAAAATTCCTGAGAGAATAACCTGTTCCACTCTTGTCTTCTTTAGCTTCCTCACTAGATGTCTGTACTTCTGAAATATCCCAGTTGTTCCCTCCTTGTCTGCATTGTTTGTCCCTACGTGTACTAGCCCCCGGTAGACATACAACAACGTCCTTCCCCTCGCATATAGTCTTGTCTGTTTGTCTCAGAATTGAATCGCCCATAAACACTCTCTCTTTTCTCCTTGCCCCCTCAATCACTGCCTCAGAGTAGCTCCGCCGGTTTGCATATGTTTGGTTGTTGTCTTTTCCTCTTGCCGTCTTCTCTACTGTCACATTCTCTTCCATTCCCTTCTTTCCTGTCGCGTTTTCTCTTGTCCCCTTTCCTCCTGTCATCTTCTCTTCTAGCACATTTACTCTCATTTCCTTTCGTCCCTTCTTCTTTCCTCCCATCACATTTTCTTCTCTCCTCTCCCGTCCCTTTTCCCCGGCTACCTCCTTCACTACGGTCACTTTCTCCCCTGTCACCTTCACGCCTGTCATGTTTTCTGTTTTTTGCTGAACACTCTGTCTTCTTCCATCAGTTTTCTGTCTCACAGTGTTACCAACTGCCTCTGTGGTATCTACCTCTTCACCACCTGCATCGCTGTCGCGTCTCTCCTCGTTCTCTACAGTCTGACTACCTGTTGATCTATCCCCACTGACCCGTTTTCTTTTCCTCTGCCGAACACTTTTCCTCCGTCCCTCTGTTTTCTCAATGTCTTGTTCCTTCACACCGGTCACCTTCCCTCCTCTCAATCTCCTTTCTTCAGTCTCCGTGTCACAATTCTGCTCCTTCTGTGTTGTAGAATTCTCAACTCTCTCCGCGTCATCCCTCTCTGCGCCATCTATTTCTATGTTGAGTCTCACCTCCATCTCCTTCACTATATCCGTCAACTTACACACCTCCTTCATGAGACATTCCACCCTCAAGCACCCCATACACCGAAAGGTGAATCCGTCATCTTTGGTCTCTGCCCATGATTTTGGACAGCTAGACAACGCAAAATCCACCCAGTTCTGGCAGTCGTTGCAGACTAAGTGTCGTTTTGCCCTGAGTTGTCGCTTGCAAGGTGCCATATCAGAATTTATTTATGTTCAAAATAGTTTTTATATAGTCTTTGAAAAGACTTTTCAGTGTACAATTTACACCAGATTGTTTAGGTTATAGTTAGTTATATTTGTTAACACACAGTGACACACCGTGCCTTACCTAGTTACAATGTCGATGGCAATGTATTCAAGTTAGGCTTAGATACAAGGTAGTCTTTACAAAGACTGTTTCCTGTGTACTAATATACACTTTAAAAGATTGTTATTTCAGGTTTTAATTACTCATCTAACTACATCGATTATCTCAAATAACGGGGGACCGTTAGTTCATCATGCTCAATTCCCTGATAGATGGCGTTACTAGACCTGTAATGTTTATGTTGCCGTTGCCTGTTTATGTTGAATATGTGATGTGCTTCCCCTAAGTTGTGTCCTCTAAAATTATAATATATTTTGAAGCGTTGCTTTTACTTCCATAATAATTGACCGTACTGTAAACTTTTCTGATATTAAAATTATTTCCAGCAATGTCTTCAAATGGTCCAACATTATTGCCAAATTTGTTTCTTGAAAATGCATAACACATATTGACGTAATTTATTATACTGCTTGCTAATTTGTGTTTAAAGTGATCAGCTTTTTGAATTTCAAAATTTCAGTTGTAGCTTTACTGGATGCCATTTTTTTAATGTTGTATACATCTTTGCAAGGACTTCTGCAAACTGTCGACATTATTTGCTTGTAATGCATTCTTCTCTTCGTTTTCACTGTTAAATGTTTTGGACAGGTTTCCTTGTTTGTTGAAGAACCTCATCTACCAATTGCTCTCTCAGGCGATGTGTTCAACCTACTCGGCTGTACCTTAAATTATGCGGCTTATCAAATATTTATAACTTCCCGGCCACTCCTGTTGTCTGCTACTTTTGCGTGATGCTACTTTTATAGTGACGAACGCCCGTATGCCTTTGTCTGCCATTTTCCTTTAGACAGCATCAAAACAAAAACAAACAGTCTCGTCGTAGACGTGTTATTATAACTGCACCATGTTTGTTTTCGAAATAAAGCGCATTGAAAGCGTAACAAATATCAGATTAATTAAAATATACCATAAACAACTGTCCGGTTTTACTTGAATGCTTGTTTGAATTTGTTATGACAGTTTGCTTGTGCTGTTATTGACGTGCGTAAACCTAACCCTTGCCCTCGCGTGCATGAACGTGCGTGCGTGTGTAACGCAGTTGAATTCGCTGTCAGTTTACACAACAAATCATGTTTCTATGTGTCTACGCAAGTGTATTCGGCTCAGCATGGTTTCGTGGTGAACATTCGGGTGAACTCAGAAAATGCCAGCGACACAACACAACACAACGAGCAGTGCAGCATCGAGCACAATAACAGCACGCAACTGGTCTGGTGCGGGCCGCGACAACTCACCTTCTACGAGAGGAAGAGAGCTGTCAAGAAGTGCAATGGCGAATAACGAAATGATACCAAATAACGTCATATCCGAGAGTTCTTTAGAGGTCGCTGTACGTGTAACTCAAGTTAAATCAGTCGACGCAGCAAATATTCCACATCAGAAGCGGCACGTTGCTGAATAGAATATATGACATTAGCCGAAGACATCGTGCGACTTGAGATGCTATCAGCCGAATCCAAACATACAGCATCTCTTGGTTGCTAGGGCCGCGCCACGTGATCTTGCTCGCCTGCCAGCGGCTCGTTCCAACTCGCATGGTTCCATCTATTATCGGGTCAGAATCCGTGTACTATTAGCTGGGGATACTTTGAAACGGTACACTGTTTATTTACCGATGTTCATAAGTATGAAGAACAAAATCCTGCCCGCGCATATATAATAAAATGGCCGCGTCTCCGTAACTGATGAATATCTCATTACAAAAATGTCATTACAAAACATCAGACATCCCGCGGGCTCATCGGGTAGAGCCATCCTCGGATGCCAGGGGGCGCTGTTTATTACACCAGTCTCAATACCTATCAATATCAGTGTAGTCAACTTCCACCCGTGGCTTGCAAGGATGGCAAAAGTTTACTACGACGTTAGATAGAGTTTACTAACACGAGAGCTTATTACTGCGTCAGGTAGAGTTTAATATCATATTGGGTAGAGGTTTCTACCACGTGCGATAAAGCTTACTACAGTTGCGAAAGGTTTTAGGATCGTTCGCTAGATGGCGCCACTATATATATTTTTTTCTGGGTAATGTTTTCAACTAGATTGACATGTTTAATAGGATATAAAGCACGATATGAAATGTAATACAGTTTCCCCCAGCCGGCTGTCGGCTTCTTTGTGACGTTGATTACATATAGATTCACCACCAAACACAGTGTAGCATACATTCACCTAGTAAGGAACCAGAATCAAACGATTAGAAAGCCTTCCACCCGAGCCTATGCACAATCAGCACATAGTATTTTGTATATGTCGTTTTATCTGTTTGGATCTGGTGTTAACGGCAAACTGTGTAATTTCTACTGCTTCTTAACGAGTCAGAGAAAGAGTACAATGGTGCTAAACACTAATATTTCACTGTTTCTCTCACACACGCGCGCGCACGCACTCAGACACACACGCACGCACGCACGCTCACACACACACACACACACACACACACACTTCACACATACACACACACACACACACACACACACACACACACACACACACACACACACACACACACACACACACACACACACACTACTATATCCCGGAAAGCATAATTGTGAGGCAAGTCTGTTATACATTCAATCGTCTCATGTATTTGGAAGTTTAAATGCATTTTATAGTAAATTAATTACATCTTCGTACAGGTCAATAATTATCTGACACACATACACGCGGTGTAATCTGAGTCGGTTATTTCATATTGATTGATTTATGATAACATTCATAATATATCAATGACAGCACCGGTCGCTCTATATAATTGTGCGTGTGAACAATGCTGACAGCGTGGTGCGGGATTAGATGTCCGGTAAGCGTGTCAGCACCAATGCTGCGACGCCGTGGAGCAGTACAAATGAGTTCCAATCAGACTGCTTTGTGTCGACCACTGGTTGTATGCAGTCTTTAGAATCTGCGCCTACTCATACACAGTTCAGTGGAAGCAACACGAACGTCAAGTGCATTCCCTTCGGTGATGAATAACAGTCTGCCTTGACGCAGAAGTAAACAATGTTCAATACGATGACCTCTATACTAATCCAACAGAAACGACGTAAACATAGGCAGTACTAAGAACAATACAGTTGACACACGATGTTTTGGCACACAATATTTCTAGTAATCTAACTGTCTACCTGTTTAAGCTGTTGTAGACATAACGTTGACTTACTGATCTCATGAGTCTAAGGCGATATCTTTGTATACTTTGCATCGTCCATTATGAGTCTAACTTTGCGAACGCATATTACGTCACTGCGCGTTTCACGATGTCTGAGCAACCTTGTCATATGGTGATCATAGCTGCATATATACATGTTCGGTTATGTGCGGACGTTACAACTGCTAGTTTTGGGGAAACAGCTACTATTAAGATATTAAAGTCGACACATGGTTCGTTTAGCGCCAACAATACTGGTCAGATTTCACTGTACGGCGGAACATAACAATCACTTCGACTTGGAGTCTGTTCAGGAAAATCTAGTGTATTATCTTACGTACTTAAAAATATGTAATGTACCTGTAATTGTTGCTACCAAAGAGGCTTTATGAACTTCACTTCACCACGTTGCATTTACTAGCTATTCGGACAGAAGTTTTGTCCATTCTATAGACTTACAAAAACATGTCCGCATATGTGTTTGTGTCTTTGTTCCCAGTAATGGGTCTGTGTCTGGCAGCACTAGTTGCTATCGTTCTTCCGAAAGAACCCAACTACCGTCCACGATTGACTTTTCCCACTTCAGTCCGATCCCGTACGTTGTCGAAAGTGCGCCTTTTAGTTGCCGCCATCTTGGATCAAGCCCCACCTGACGGAGTAATGTTTCCTTGTTTTCTTCTAGTAGTTTGTCTTTGCACTCGTAGATGGCATCCGAGTTGCTCATCTGTCGTATTTGTTTCTTGGCGCTCGCCATCAGGTGATCTGGCAGAGACGACGTCAACTTCTGCACGAGTTTGATCTGTTTGCTCAGCTCTTCTCCCTTGCCCGTGTGTAATGGGGCTTTGTCGTTGAGTGCCGCGCATTTTCCGTCTATCTGTTGCTCATGGATGTCGTTTTGTTTGGGTCTCAGTGAGTTTGTGTGGTGGGACTCATACCCTTCAACAATGAGTGTATTCATCCGCGGAAATAACAACGACGGGTCTTTCTTCAGAGCGCGAAGGTCGCGTCTGACCGGCTTCAGTCGTCTCGGGGGCTTCACTGTCGAAGCGGGTCCGTGCTCCATCTCACCCAGATCCTCTCTCGTCCTAGTTCGACCTGCTTGAAGCATTTTGCCTGTGTTAGTTGTCTCGGCTGTTTGGCCATTCGCCGTCATGGTTTTGTTTACTCCCGTTCTCAACTGGATATCACAAATCGTCTTGCTTCGCTCATATGGTAAACTCTCCCCTCGTTTCGGGGGATTCCTTCTGCCCGATGGCTCCTCGGCCGACTCGAAGGGATCGGTGATGAGGACGCGTTCAGGAGCCACATCTCCGCCCAGGTTCCCGTTCGCGCCCCCGCCCAAGGGTCTAGGGGGCACGTACGGCGTGAGACCCTTCTCGAACACCTGCGTGATGAAGAACCGCCGCTGCTCCACGTAGCGTTGGTTTGTGCGTCGCCGTCGCATCTTGTCGAGACACGTGATGGTGTCCTCCAGGTTCTTCTCCTCGATCGGGTTGCTGTAGATGAGGGCCGTTGCCAGGTTGGAGCGGCTGAGGGCTAGTGAGAAGTCGGGCATCGCCAGCGCGCCATTGTCTTCGGCAGCCAACTGTACGCAAACACACTCCAGTCAACGACACAATAACAACGTTCACAACAACAACAACAACAACGACACTAACGACAACGACGAAACGACAACGACGAAACGACGACAACAACAACATCGCAAACGAGAAGAAGAAGAACAACAACAACGACAATATCAACAACAACAACGACGACGAAACGACGACGACAACAACGACGACGACAACAACAACAACACAAACGGCAACAACAACGACAACGACGAAACGACGACGACGACGACGACGACAACGACGACAACGACGACAACGACGACAACGACGACAACGACGACAACAACGACGACGACGACGACGACAACGACGACAACGACGACAACGACGACAACGACGACAACGTCGACAACAACGACGACGACGACGACGACGACAACAACAACAACGACGCCTACGACAACAACAACGACGACGACAACAACGACGACGACAACAACAACGACAACAACAACAATAACAACGACAACGACGACAATAACAATAACAACGACAACGACAACGACGACAAAGACATTAACAATAACGTCGACGACAACGACATCGACGACAACAACAACAACATATATGTTAATACGGTAACTTTGTAGCAGTGTAAGTCTATCTCCTCTCAGACGCCGAGGTCGACTCGCCTCTTTCTATATTCCTTCGGTTCGTTGGACCATTCACCTCTCATCTATCAACTGCTGATGTATTTGAAAACAAAACCACAAAGGTAGTTATTTTGAGTTTTAGTTTTTTATTGTGTTAGTCATTCCCCGGGTGGTGCCGCTCGAGTTATGTTAATTTTGTTTAACTGCTGCATGAAACTAATGCAATGAAATATGGTGCAGCAAATCAAAGGCAGAGATTATCACCATTACCATTTCCTGATCGTGCCCACTGAGCATTTAATTTCTGCTTTTGACAATTGTGGTTCATCACTGTGTCCATGTGTTTTTTTAACAGGTAGAACACATATCGCAAACACGCAAGTAAATAACCCGAGATGACTATATTTGTGTTTTCTTGAATACATCGTCTTTTTGCAGACCATAGGTCAATTGTCAAAGTAAACGAATGGACGTAGAAAGAGGCGATTAGACCTCGGCGCTTGGGAGGAGATCAACCTTCTTGCCCCAAAGTTAGCGTATTGATAGCTAGATAATAACAACAATATCAATGTTATCGTCGGCGTATTAATAGCTAGACAATAACAACAGTACCAATGTTATCGTCGGCGTATTAATATCTAGATAATAACAACAATACCAATGTTATCATCGGCATATTAATAGCTAGATAATAACAACAATACCAATGTTATCGTCGACGTATTAATAGCTAGATAATAACAACAATACCAATGTTATCGTCGGCGTATTAATAGCTAGATAATAACAACAATACCAATGTTATCGTAGTTAAACAAAACTACCGAACATGCGTATAGGTTTTACAGGTTGAGTCTGACTTACCATTGAACTCGCGACAACAAATGTCTTACCTTTGTGACTATGCTATACCTTGCTCACACTGATGTCGTGACAAGAAACATCTTACCTGGTGTCGTAAACTAATATGTTTTACTCTGTCTTGATTAAATGTGTCTCATCCAGGTTTCGTTTGTTTGTTTGTTTGGGTTAAAATTGTATTATATTGGTGTTGTAGTAAGACACAGCTGGGGGGGTTACATTAGAATCTCGTTAACTGGTTGCTCGGGGATTCTTCACGGTAGTTAAAGCTAGGGTGTTTCAATGTGTTTATATACAAATCGTACAAATACAAATCGATTGGGACCATGTAGCTGACCAATTTGGCATATGAAACTGATCGTTGACAGCCTAACGTACTACCATTCGATAACATATACGTGCTATACATTGAAAATATAATTAGCTGATCGTATTTCAGATTAGAAGTAGTACCTGTTTTGGGGCCGATTTATGGACTGGCGGCCCATTTGCTTTGACCGACATCGCTAAGGCGGCTCAAGTGGTTTGTCCTGCGGTGGTCAGTCCTGTGGCTGCGTGTGATCTGAAATTAAAGATAGTTAATAATAATGAAAGATTGATAATAAAAATAACGATTGTCTTGCAAAAATTGCATTTATCCAGTTACACCGTGTTGCTGTTTAGCTACAACAGTCAGCACGCCATTGACCAGTGATTGGCCAAAGGGACATCTGGAAAGCATTGTCCTTCTGTGCTCATTTACTGACGACGACTGTGTACACTTGTTGCACGTTGTAGAAGTACAGTATTTTACGCGTCGTGCAAAGAAATATAACGTGACGATCTGCTGAGCGACCCAGGTCGCGACCGGAGGCACACAAGTGACAGCATTGCGCAGAAGAACTATCGTGTCACCATCTAATTGTTGTTTCAAATGTATCGTTGAAAGCGAACGAAACATTAGGAGAAAATAAGATACGATGACTGCGAATCACGTTAAGAAGAACACAGATGTGTACATATATCAAAGATAATGTATACGGCGTTGGTCCCTTCCCAACAATGCCGCACCGGTGTTGTTATTCCCTGTGTGTGACGGTCTTTGTAGGTATTTCACTGGTTTGGTCGCGTTCCAGGAACTTAGTGCCATTAAGACCCATACCATTGGCATTGTGGTGTCAAAGTCAACCACCGCTAATTCATGCATAGTATTAACGTATGTGCCAAATGTGGTTAATTGTGGCTGCTCTTGACTTCGAGAAACATACGGAAACATAGATAACTACAATATACACGCCCGCATTCAGCGTGAGTATACATAAGGATTATGTAGTGGTACAACTTAGTGCCTACGTAACGTAAGCTTCTCCAGCTAAAGTCCGTGACACAACTGACACATCAGCAAAAGTCATTTGAATAAACGCCCTCATAACCCAGTGGCAGAACCCCTTATTTTTCCAAAATTTTGTCATGTCTCCCTAACAAAATTTCTTTGCATTTTTGGTTAGTTCATGTCATCTAGTAACAAAATCCACTGGGTGTGGACTTCACAGCCGCTTGCCGACAAGATGGCCGCCGAAATGCTAGAAAGACATAACTTCTGAACGAATTGACTAAGGAAAGTGATCTTGTGGTCTAGACATAGGTTTTTGGGCAAGAAATATATTTATGAGGTTTTCATCAATATTGATTAAGTTCTTATTGCAGAAAAATCCAATATGGCTGCCAAAATGACTGCTAAAATGCCAAAACTCCTTAAAATTCTCATAAGTTTAGAATTTATATGAGATAGAGTTATGATGTTGGTGTCAAAATCATGTTTTTTTAGGATGCTAAATTAATTGGGGTATGTTTCGCGATGCCTAGGCGATAAGGTCATGTAAAATAGGTCGATATCAAGGTCATTTGAGGTAGGTCCTGAAACCCTTTAAATGTTTTAGAATTTGAGCATTGAAGGTGCAGCAATGTATATCAAAGCCTCTTTCGTGGGGGGTTTGATGATGACGAATCCAAATACCTACATCGTATGTGAACCTGAAAGTAAAAGTCACATGCTAGAACAAAGGTCAAAGCTAGACCATTAATAGGTCAAACTGTGATATCTGACTCTTTAGTATACTGCACTTGTCACAACCTCATCACCTTGTTGCTTTCCATGAATTTGTGGTACTATGTTAAACACAACCTGCAAAATAATGTATACGTAATACAGCCCAGTCTGCACTTGAGTCATTATACTTTTAGACCATAAATTCCTGTCCGAGGTATAAGAATGTCCATAAAAGTTATATTTCATAAGACACAAAATTTATTTTTATTTCGAAGTGTTAACATGTATCTTACAATATAGGCGCATGCAACATGTAGCATTTCTTCACATATATGTTTTCATAAGGGGTAATCTTGTATGCCTGGTAGGCTAAAATAGATTGTCTGAGTTGACAGTCCTCTTTGAAAATGCATCAGTAAGCGCATAATTTACGCGGCATTCGGCATAGATTTCCCATTTTTGTAATGTAAAAAAGGATATGACCCACTTTAGATTTGTCCGTGACTATTTTCAACACCGTTACCCACACATTTGCATTGATACACAGCTCACACAATAAACCTTTTTACTCGATTGGAGAGCATAAAGTGTTGGACCAGGAGGCCATCTACGCCAGAGTCTAGTCAGCAACAGAGATATCGACTTACCGCAAGTACTCTCAACCGAGCTGGCAGCCTACCCTTGCTCCATGTTCCCTCCAGTTGTGAGCATGAGAGTGGCGACCAGCAAATCAACGCTCAATAAAAACCTTGCTATAGGAGTCACATTGGGGGCTTGGGCTCTCCGACTGTTGTGGTCATTGATCTCTCCGATCTCTTCTAAACATGAGGAGGTAGACATTTCCATTGGCCAGGATCCACAAGCAAGGGTCTCCGTCGTTGATATCATCTCACAGGTTCTTGCACTGCATGCCATAAGTGGATGTGACACTGTGGCGGCCACTTACGGAGTTGGAAAGGTAACTGCCATATCAATAGCAAAGAAGGGATTGAAACTCGACACTATCGGTAAAGTTGAGGTAATATGGAGCAGATCGAGAGGGAGGCAAATGCATTTATGGTTGCATGTTATGATAGCGAGCTGAAGTGTGACTCCATGACAGAGTGCCGTCAGCGCACGTGGGCGCTGAAAACTGGAACGAGTACTGCCTCTTCCCCCAAACTATGCTTTCTCCCAACAACTCAGGCATTTGTCCAGAATGTGCTCAGATGCCAATACCAGATTGCACAATGGTATGGAGCCCTAGAATCGGACCCCCCTCCCCTCGACCCAGTAGAATTGGGATGGGAGGCAGACCATGCCAACAAAGCCCTATATCCTCGCACTGTTGTTGGGGGAGTACCCCTAGCTCCTGAGTCTCTACTCAAGCTCGTACGGTGCAGCTGTGAGTCAGAGCGACCCTGTAAAGGCAACAACTGCGGATGTACTGGACACCAAGTCGCATGCACCATCTTTTATGCCTGTGGGGGAGGACTTGAATGCAACAACCCATTCAATTGGAAGGCGTCTACTGAGGATGAAGGTGACGAGGATGTGTTAGACGAGAATCAGTATGTTATTGATGAGTCTAACGAGGACCAGGAGTAATTGTGCCATAATGTTAATGAGGCACATAATGAAGGCGTTTTGGTATATATTTTTGGTATAATTGTGCCCAGTGGATCATCCAATAGTTCTACTGTACTTGGATAGTGTTAGTTACATGTACCTGGTGTGCTCTATCATGAAGTCGAAGTAATATTTTCAAAAAATTATAATAATATATTGATATGTAGGTTTTCTGAAACTGTCACAAGTCACTGTCACTTACATGATGTGTTTACTGACAAGGAGGAGTTCATAATAGATTGTAATCAGTAAGTAGCCTGTTCAGTTTATATGTCCGTTTCAATTTGATTATTTTGTATCAACAGACAGTTACCAACAATAGTGGTTGACTTAAGATATTTAGCCTTCAGACATCCATTTTGGAGGACATGTGATCATTTGACCGCATAAGGATTCCTCAAATCGTCATGAAAACAGTAGAATCGGAATCCGTGACCTATATCCAGACACCAATATCGTCGTTCTATCTCAACTAGTTCTTACATTATGGCATTTTAAAGCAATTTTAGCATTTCGGCAGTCATTTTGGCAGCCATAGTGGATTGTTCTACAATAAGAACTCAACCAATCTTGATGAACACCTCAGAATGAAATTCCTTGCCCCACAAATCCTATGTCTACACCCCAAGATCACTTTCCTAAGTAAATTCGTTCAGAAGTTATGTCTTTCTAGCATTTCGGCGGCCATCTCGTCGGCCATCATAGATATTGAAAAATGCAAGTGGATGTGAAGTCCACACCCAGTGGGTGTTGTTACTTGATGACATGGACTAATCACAAATACAAAGACATGATTTTAGGGAGACATGACAAGGTCTTCTGGTTGAGCCACTGGCATTTCCTTGGAACACATATAAGCAAATATCATGTTGGACCGCGGCAGCGTAGCAATTAGAACATCGGAATCTCAATCGAGAGAAACCGGCTACGAATTAGCTTGCTGCCTTTTCAAAGTTTGGGCAAGTTCGTTCATTCCAGTTCACTCAGCTGTATAACGGCTGCATGCATATAGACAGTGGTGGCTATTTATGTACGATTAGTCTTCGCGCATTATGGGCAACGTGGCTGAATGTTTCCCAGAGAAGTCGAACAGTAAGCTGTTAACGTGTAACACAACAGCGAGTCATGCGTCTTTCCATGGGCACAAATAGTTCGCAGGCATTCTGTAGTTGAACGTGCAAAGGTCACATGTTACGCTTTATGATTGTGTATTGATTCAAGTTAACGCGATCATCAGACTAGTACATAATCGTTCAATAAACCTATTACTGTACCTTCTGACCGTAATTCGTTCAAAGAAACCACGACCACAAGTTCCAATGAGCCCGCGTGGTCTCTTACCAAACAGGTTAATTCAAAACGTTATTAACGTTAATAATGGTAACCACAGCGTACTGATGAAAGAACTGTAACACATAGCTAGCTCCACGGTTGTATAGCAAATATAGAAATGATTGAACATTAACGAGGACATTTCCCCATCTCCCTTAACTTGCCTACTTCGGTTCTTCCCAGTTGCTCAAGTGCATCTTTGCATACACCAATTGTATACAGATTTAGTTATTGTTCGTTTTATCGTTTTGCGCGATTTCCCGTTGGCGGAATTTGTCAAATAATCGCCAATATGTGATCATGCGTGATTGTCTGTTTACAGTGTGTTCGCCGGGATAAATCATACTGTTGCCCACGAACTCGTTTAGCAACGACAGATACAGAACCGGAAGTGCACTTAATAGTGTATTGCATAGGTTTATATACACATATAATTACATACAAACACTTACAAACACACACGTGCGCACATAGACGCACGCACGCGCGCACACACAAACACATGCACGCAGCAAACACATGCACATACGCGCACATAAAATACACTCACGGTATCATACACACACGCGCACACGTGCACACGTGCACACACAAACACACGCAGTCACGCACAAGAGGGTACACGTACACACACATGCACGCACGCACGCACACACACCCACACGCACACACACACACATACGTACACACATACACACAGACACACACACACACACACACACACACACACACACACACACACACACACACACACACACACACACACACACACACACACACACACACACACACACACACACACACACACTGACCCCGACGAAGAGAACTTCGCTCCGTGTTCAACGTTAGGTTGGACTCTAACTCAACCAGCATCGTCATTGGTGGACTACAAATTACTCAAGTTGAAAACACAAAGTTCGTAGGGATTATAATACATTCTAATCTGTCACAGTCTTTTCATACACAATACATAAAAGTAAAATAGCCAAAGTTGTTCGAATTATAAGTAAAGCTGGAAAAACACTAAGTAGATCATCCCTTGTGACTTTATACTGTACGTTTTTGTATCCGTTTCTAACTTATTGTATTGAAGTGTGGGGAGGAGCAGGTAACACATATCTTAGTTCTTTAATCAAATTACAAAAGTATGCAATTCGTCTAATTATGTGAGCTCCGTACAGAGCACACACAGTCCAATTCTTCACGAAGCTGTCGATTTTACCAATAAGAAAAATCTACGAATATGCAGTTGTTCTCTGTAATGTATAACATTGTCAAGAATATGTTTCTGTCGGTTATGACAAGGATGTTCCTTAGAAATTACAAACTCCACAACAACAGGACACGCCATGCTGAGCTAGTGCTAGTACCAATTTCAAAAACCAACGTATTATATAAAACCATTAGACATTGAAATAAAAAACTATGAAACTGCAGTATATGGCAACAACTGTGGATTGTACTTACGCATCTGTAACGTTTAAATGTCAACTCAAGAATTTTGTGTCAGTAAATAATTAGTGACTTATGTAATTAGCATTCATCGTTGCGAGTTTAATGCGTGTATTCATGAAAATAGTATTGCTGTGATTTGTGTTGATGTTTTTTTCTCTTCAACGGCACAATCTTTTTGTTAAATGATTCTGCTTACACCATGGAATTACATACGCATTACATAGAGGGGACATTAGGCGTGTGTGGCTTAATATCCTCTTAATAGAAGCTATAACAATATACGTATAATATGTACATTCGAATGCTTTGTAGCAATGTTTTCTGTAATGAAATCATCATCACCACCACCATGCTGTCACAGTCAGTACTGTTCGACGTCGCACTGGATTAATGAAAATAAAATACCACATCTCATTTGTTTTCCTTCTCTCTACCAACGGCCGATGAAGTCAAACAAACCACCCTGACTACAGCACCGAAGACACGCGATTTTTAAACCAGCTCCATTATGGTTGGTGATACTATCGATAGACGAACTGTTGCCCATTACGGCTCATACACTCTATCCCGTGTAAACTCAATATTGGCTACATTTCGCCATTCATAGAGATACAAATTTGTCTTCCAGGACTGTTAAGTGCGTTTCAGTTCACTCCCTGGTATACTTATTTATTCAAACATCATCTCAATGGCACTGGGAAGCGTTCAGCCACGCTGTAGTAACTGCGCGAAGCCTATTCGTTCCCAAATGGTCATATATATACACCACTGTCAATAACTAAGTAGTCATTTAAATTGCTAAGTGAACTGAAGCAACTTGGAGTTAACGAAATAGTCCAAGCTTCGAAACAGCAGTAAGATAATTCAAAATCGGTTTCTCGTGATTGGCAGACAGATATTCTTAATACGGTCGGGAGACTCACATTATGATAATTACATGTCGCTATTATTACTAATATAATAATAATTATTATATAACAGTCACGTCATCAGATGAACGTATGAATGTTCACACGCACACGCACACGCACACACACGTTTATTGTTTGAGTTAACGTACACCCACCTACCTTGGTCCGTGTTATTGTAACGCCATATCATTTGGTCCGAACGACACCGTTCCTGACTTTTAGTGATCTGATAATTACAGACACGAATCGTTGTCCACAAAACCGACAACTGGCTGTTCCTCGTCGCGTATTCGACAAATGCAGGACGTGTGTTCACAGTCGACTGCCGGGTGAGTGGAGCTCCGACCGAAGGCTCGTGGTCTGTGCCGTGGGCGAGGTGTGCAACGCAGAGTGGGGCTCGAGTCAGTGGCGTACACCAGTCGGCTAATGTTGCATTAACAATGACACCAGAGATAACTACACGGACTAATCATGCGCACTAGTCGGTGAATGGTTACGTGTGAATAGACTCGCGGCTAAACTAAACGGCCTACTAAAAGGATCGGTAGTCGATGACAGAGTATATAGCTAGCGGTCGCTTATTCCACACAATTGACGCCAGATCATTAGTTATATATAGTAGAACTGGTAACAGGACGGTCGTCCTGTTGACGAAGTCAATATCCCACAATGCTATTTTCCAAACATTATACACAATGTAAGTCAAAATAACTTTATTGACTTAAATTTAAAAGCCCCCGTGTCTAGAGACGCACGAAGCAGTCAAACAGTGCAACTTGCATCGTTCAGCAGCCAGCATCCTGACGGCGCTTCATCTTCTGTTAACTAGCTGTAGGTCCTGGTCGAAGGTCTGGTGTCGGTGTATTTTAGTCGTGCTCTTTTTTTCTATTCTCTGACCAGCAGGTGCCCACCACAGTGCTTGGTGGACAGATCTACTAGATGGACGCCTTATGTCATAACCGAACCAACTCAGACGTCTCGTGTATATTACTGGCGATGAAAGAGGTTGTTCAGGTCGTCAAGAAAAACAACTTACGCAGGCATTTAATGCTAAATGCGCTACATCAAGTCTGTTTTCGTAACTTGTTGTTAGCTGCAATGGTTTGTATCAGTACACATCTTAGCATACTGTCTTCCTATATTTTTCTGTCTAGATTGCTGAGTATTTGTGGTGCAGAAAAGTTGAAAAGCTGTGGAATTATTGATCGATAAGTATTATTCTTGCCTTAATATTATTCATAAAGAAGCAGTAGGCATATACTGAGCAAGAGTTGTGCTTAAAGTTAGTCAAGTAAAGTATTTTAGAACACGTTAGTCTAGTGAGTGATAATAGGGTAACTTAGGCTTCGATAAGTTTGTAAACAAGATTTAACAAACCTGATTGTGTGGTAGAATATGTAGGAGATAAAGTAACATACATAAAACTACTTTCATAAGCCAAAAGAGCATGCTAGATATTTTTGATTAGCAATCATATAAATAAGGCAGTCTAGCGTAAAGTAACTAATTGGATTTAAATTAGGTCATTCGTGGCACTACTAGTAACGGTAGCGTTTGTGACAGGGCAGATAGTCAGCTGTGCAATTAAAATCAGCTGTAATATCAAGTGTGCTGTAGTACACAGGAAACAGACTTTCTAAAGACTATCTTAGTTTTAAAAGTGTAAAGTTTATGCACAGTAAACAGTCTTCTTGAAGACTACATAGTGAATACTGTAAACATAGTTGACTAAACTATTTGGAATAGCTAATTAGATTAATATCATTAATATTAAATAAATTCTGATATGGCGCCTTGCAAGCGGCAAGTCAAGGCAACGCGACATTTGGTGTGCGATGACTGCCACAGCTGGGTGGATTTTGCCTTGTCCGGCTGTGTGAAGTCGTGGGCAGATACTAAGGAAGAGGGATTCATTCACCTTTCAGTGGGGGGGGGGGGGGGGGGGGGGGGGTTGGAAGGTGGAATGTCTGCAGAAGCTCTTCAGTGTAACGACGAGGTCAAGAGACGAATTGCTCTGGACAAAACAACTTTTCACAACATGTAAAGCAATATAACAAACAAAACTATATCACTTGAAGTGAAAAATATATTAGAATTATATTATAGAACTCTTTCTGCTATAAGGGTATGAATCATGGCCAATAACGAAACTGTCGCAATAGACTGTTGTGGGGTGGGGGTGGGGTGCTGTTTTGTTTTGGTACTACCATTTCGTAAATATTCGATGGTGTTTATGCGGCGTGATCTCACGTACACGATCCTAGGTTGTGATAGTACTACAACAACGGGCCTCGGCGACATTTATGGGCTAGAATGTCAAAATATGTATCAACGCGTGATGTTTTTGAGAACGAAGTTTTATTATGATTTCTGGGAAGCAAAGATGTTCTAGTATCTAGAGCTAAACTATTGTCAACGCCACTTTTATGTTATTTTTGTGTTGTCCGTTGGAACAGGATGACATTTTTCGACTTTTACACCCAATTTTACTACGACATCCAACTATGTTAGGTACACAATGACTACTTATGGATACAACCTAGAAGTCCGACAACTGAACTAAAGGTTTTTTTTATGTCACAGAGTATATTGGCCTTCAGACAAAATAATGAATATATGTAATGTCTGAACCAGCTATGTGGCGTCATATTAATGTGATTTTATCAGCATTCTGAGTTTGTCTAGTTCAGAAAAAATAGACCCGCTATCAATTCCACTATTTTTATTTGAGGCTAACCTAAAATTACACTTATATATTTTTTAATGCATAGGTATGTTTACGATATGAAAACATTGAATGCATGTTTTTGTTGATTCACATACTGGACATGGTGGTACATATTTAGGTGGCCTGTCTGTATGTCGTAGTAAACATTGTTACATCATGTTCCCTTAATGTCGAAAGATAATGTTCATACAACATATAAACTCGTATCTTACCATTTTTAAACAAACGTTTCTTACGGTAACCCAGGAACATAAATTTAGATGTTGTTATGACAGAATATATAATGCGTTATGATATAAATGCACACGGAAAGGCAAATTGTAACGGCATCATCACAAACGTTGAACTTACTTTTACAATGATGTATAATATATTACGTCTGCACCTGCACTAAATAAAGTAATGATGTCATTATTCAAAACACTCGGATCAATTATAGATTACATAAAGAGTACATCATTGGATGTCGTAATAAACACAGTGGATGTCGTAGTAAACACAGTGGATGTCGTAATAAACACAGTGGATGTCGTAGTAAACACAGTGGATGTCGTAACAAACACAGTGGATGTCGTAACAAACACAGTGGATGTCGTAGTAAACACAGTGGATGTCGTAGTAAACACAGTTGATGTCGTAGTAAACACAGTGGATGTCGTAGTAAACACAGTGGATGTCGTAGTAAACACAGTGGATGTCGTAGTAAACACAGTGGATGTCGTAGTAAACACAGTGGATGTCGTAGTAAACACAGTGGATGTCGTAGTAAACACAGTGGATGTCGTAGTAAACACATGGTATATCATCATAAAAAAACTAGTTCTTCACAATAGGATCAATTGTACAGCTCGGTAATTAGTATATCGTCAATAACTTTCAATTAGGATTAATTATAACCCACATAATACATGCCAAATACTACTGGATATTCTAGCAACTAGTATTCCAGGACGGACGAGTGTGACTAACGGTAAGTTCAGTCTTAACAAAATCAAATCCCATTTCAAGATTATGGTACAGTACGTACACACTCATAGGGCGTAGTCTGATATAAACGCGACGCCAGTGTTATCAATGAAACATGCAGATGTTGCAATGAACATCGTTATTTGACAAACCCACGAGGTCTTAATTAACACATGTTATGTCCTCTTCAAAAGTTAGGTTTTTACATTAGGATCTCTCAAACATGCACACGTCTAACAATCATCGTTATCTGTCCCATTCCATGGCGTCATTACACGGGCTCCTGTAGGAAATATTGAAGCTTTTTACCCGTTTCGCTGATAAGTTAAACACGACCAGATCGACCCGTCTTGGGTTTAGATATCTTCATACAGACGTTTTCTTCTTCAACCCAAAATCTCATCAGGTTTTGTTGGTCAGTTGAAGGAGAGTATTTTATATATTCCTCTGACCACGAAGGAGGTCAGGTGCTCTCTGTCTTCATTATCGATGTCTTTCACCTGACGACTATTATGGCTTGTTGTCGTAAAGAAAGTCACCAATTTGTTTCACTCCGTGAGGTGAGAGTGTTGTGGTCGGATGCATTGTCCATCCAGAGCATGCCGGGTGTTACTTGTCCATCCAGAGCATGCCGGGTGTTACTTGTCCATCCAGAGCATGTCGGGTGTTACTTGTCCATCCAGAGCATGCCGGGTGTCACTTGTCCATCCAGAGCATGCCGGGTGTTACTTGTCCATCCAGAGCATGCCGGGTGTCACTTGTCCATCCAGAGCATGCCGGGTGTTACTTGCCGTTCATGAAGCAACATTCTTTGAGACAAGATGTCTCTCATGTGAATAATACCTGTCCCGCATTACTCTGTGCAGATGCGTGATGCAAGAAATTTGCATTTCATTGGAGGTTTCCATTTTCCTACTGTGCCTTTGACACCTCATCCACGGTTACCATCATGTATGCCGTCTTTGAACTGGTTTAGTTAAGTCCCACTAACTGAAGGTTTCTGCGCTGTGAAAGGTGAGACCCCGCTTAAATGCCAAACATGCATTTCCAGTGACAGTCCCCCCTAGTCCGTCGCAGGGTCCTTTTCCGCTATCTGACTCGAAATATTTCCATTTGACAGCGATGTAAAACAAGAATTGGTGATGAACAGTGAGGTTGATGGTGAGGGAATCAGTGAGGTAGTGTACCAATGGAACTGCCTGGTGAGGGAATCAGTGAGGTAGTGTACTAATGGAACTGCCTGGTGAGGGAATCAGTGAGGTAGTGTATGAATGGAACTGCCTGGTGAGGGAATCAGTGAGGTAGTGTACCAATGGAACTGCCTGGTGGGGGAATCAGTGAGCTAGTGTACCAATGGAACTGCCTGGTGAGGGAATCAGTGAGGTAGTGTACCAATGGAACTGCCTGGTGAGGGAATCAGTGAGGTAGTGTACCAATGGAACTGCCTGGTGAGGGAATCAGTGAGGTAGTGTACCAATGGAACTGCCTGGTGGGGGAATCAGTGAGGTAGTGTATCAATGGAACTGCTTGGTGAGGGAATCAGTGAGGTAGTGTACCAATGGAACTGCCTGGTGGGGGAATCAGTGAGCTAGTGTACCAATGGAACTGCCTGGTGAGGGAATCAGTGAGGTAGTGTACCAACGGAACTGCCTGGTGAGGGATTCAGTTAGGTAGTGTACCAACGGAACTGCCTGGTGAGGGAATTAGTGAGGTAGTGTACCAACGGAACTGCCTGGTGAGGGAATCAGTGAGGTAGTGTACCAATGAAACTGCCTGGTGGGGGGATCAGTGAGGTAGTATACCAATGTAACTGCCTGGTGGGGGAATCAGTGAGGTAGTGTACAAATGTAACTGCCTGGTGAGGGAATCAGTGAGGTAGTGTACCAATGTAACTGCCTGGTGGGGGAATCAGTGAGGTAGTGTACCAATGGAACTGCCTGGTGGGGGAATCAGTGAGGTAGTGTACAAATGTAACTGCCTGGTGAGGGAATCAGTGAGGTAGTGTACCAACGGAACTGCCTGGTGAGGGAATCAGTGAGGTAGTGTACCAACGGAACTGCCTGGTGTGGGAATCAGTGAGGTAGTGTACCAATGGAACTGCCTGGTGAGGGAATCATTGAGGTAGTGTACCAATGGAACTGCCTGATGAGGGAATCAGTGAGGTAGTGTACCAATGGAACTGCCTGGTGAGGGAATCAGTGAGGTAGTGTACCCATGTAACTGCCTGGTGAGGGAATCAGTGAGGTAGTGTACAAATGTGACATTTCGAACCAGCTGTATGATCTCCGATATCACTGTTTGATAAAGCTGTACGTTGTTGGTGTTGCATGGCTGCGCTCAACACTGACCACAACATAACTTATGTAATACAGTGGGCCATCACCTGCCGATAATGAACAACCAGGCTTACGTGAAGCGTGATCTGTTCTTTATTGTAGTATGCACTTTTAACTTTCTCACCATGGTTACAACCGTAATTTTGGGCGTAGTTCATTTAAAAAGAGACGTGCCATTGAATCACGGACCTTCTACCGAGCCTTCTCCCTTTGTCAGTACTTTTTGTGCTGGGGCAGATACTACCGATGGACACGCAGAGCTTCCTTCTTTTTATGACCAATTATTTGCTTATTACGCCATTTATTGCAGTTTGCAGCATTGTGTCTACCCATACCGCGTGGCTGCAATGACATTTGTTATATTTATATTCTTTATCATCATCCAGCCACTAATGTTGTTGGCATGTTTTGCGTACTTATAAATGTAATTAAAAACATAAAATAACATAATGCACTGATACATTATCTCATTTCCAGGTACTGTAATGAAGTAGGCACCTATTCGAAGTTAAATATGCATATTCATCATCTTAGATTTACTTTTAGAAATGTAAACTGTCGTAGTAAACATATTAGGATTTAACGTGCAAGTGCACGGGAAGCACGGGAAATACCATGCCAATGTCGATTCTGTGTAGTAACGTTTGAACAGTCACACATGTTCTCACAACAATCAGTACGATTTATTAACTCAATGTGGTCCCAATTTAACTCTACAAGCCTTAGTATGGACAAAATGCATACTGTCACCATACAATTTCTAGGAAAAGATAAAATAAACAACAGCCAACTATCCTTTTTGGATGTCCAACGTCATAAGTTTGGATACCCGAATATAAATAGGTAAAAGTGACAACCGGACAAAGTGAATTACAACGTTTTATTATAAGTGGGTGTCGTAGTAAACATTTTGACACAATGTCGTAGTAAACACAGAGTACTTCTGCAGGACGTTGTGGCCAGAATCACAATAATGACGTAGATTTAATGACATTTTTGTGACACCATTGTGACGGTCTGTCTGCATCACGTTTTCTTTAAACTCTGGAATGAATCGTTTTTTGAGAACATGGATGTCGTAGTAAACATCTCTTAAACATGACGCAACATTTTTTTTTATTTGACATACACTCTTGCGCATTTACGTCTCAACCTAGCCAAAATGGGTGCTTGTTTTTGGATCTATGTTTATTGGTAGACACATTAAGCGCTCGAATACTTTTATTACAATATTCCTTCTTTTTGACTAACTACTGCACAGTTGGATGCCGTAGTAAACAGCGTTTTCGAGACATTCTATAAGCAGGAATCGAACTTAACGCTCGCCCGAGGCGAGTAGAAATTCCTAGGGATGAGTAACCTTTGGCCTGCAGTAGTCCCCCGGGCGAGTAGCTAGTTTCCACTCGTTTTGTAACAATATAAATGCAAGCAATTTGAATTAGGCGTTCACACATAAACGTAACACATTGTATCGAAAAATACAATTTTAAATCTTCGTTTCAGATATATCCGATTTCGTAAACGAGCAGCCACTACATGTTGCAACGTAGGCGAACATCCGTGCACACGGGTACAAATATAGTACACTGAACAGTACTAACTTTTAGTCGTCGATCTTCTGCGTTTCCTTTCGAAATCATGTGGAATTTCATAAAAAAGGGTCCAAACCCCAAAATAAAACTGAGCGCCGGTGATAAAGTTGCGCATAAGCGTAGGTACGATGCGTGTGAGAGGAAACGAGAATGTCAGCCGCACTGGCTAAAGCAATTCTCACGGCTCGAATACAAACGTTCGCCTGCTGGCGCTGGCGTTGCCGCTCACGCTGGCTTTGGCGGTGCCGCTGACCGGCGTGACATCATCATCACTGACAAGTGACACTGGTGACGTTGATGAGGACTCTGATGAGTCGGAGATGGATGAAGATGCACTAGCCCAAATCCTGAAAGATGTCATTCACTGACACTGCCTGGGGACATTGTGGAGGACTCGAGGGTCGGATCACGCGGCCGTTGACAACGTCCACATCCTCGAGATCTGATTTAGTACTAATTGAATAAAATAATCACGTTGCATCGTCAATTATGAAATTGATATTTATTTGTTCATTTTATGTTTAAGGAGCATTGCAGGTCAATATACGAGTTTGCATAAAAAGGTCGCATTTTGATGATGTCCTCTAAAAATGGGGACTAGTGATTTTCCACGGGGATGAGTAACATATTTAGGCTACTAGTCCCCCTGGAGATTAGGTTAAATTTCTTAATTTAGACCCCTGTCTATAAGCATGCATTTCATAAAGAATAAATGATTTGCTCTGATAGTATTCTCAAATGTTTGTTCTATGGATAGAAACAGCTGAAACTAACATTTTGGTCACGTCACACGTATATTTTAAAACTTCACTGTCATTTTGGCTACTTGGTTGTGATCTAGGGTCTATCAATCTTAAATTATAGCCCAAATATATAGGTAATAATACATACTCAAACTCGGATTATGGATGTCTATTCACATAACTATTAATTCTGAACAAAAATGTGATGATATGCGTTTAAGAGCGTTTCAAAGTGCGAAGACACCCAATTTTTGCATTGGTACATCTTTTGAAATTATAGCCCTTACGTAGTCACTGTTCAATGAATAAATGACGAGTGGCGCCACTCAACTATCATTTTAAGCATTACTTGAATGAGAAAACTTACATGATAATTTGAAAGGATTCTACAAGAACCTGGTACACTCTAAGTACAGTGAAACAGGTGTACTGCCCAGTGGAGTATTTGGGGAGCTTGTAGTGTAGAGTTATTGTCGTAATAGTACAGTTGTACCACGATTCCATTTCAGATGCACGCTATGGTAGCATACGCGGCGTTGCAAGTAATCGTGTAAGCCATTGTTAAACAAGAATTGTAGTCACTTTGAAGTATGAAGTGTGTGTTCTGGCGCCATATGGCGAACTTGGCGGAATTAAGGTATATCCTAGGTTCGAGTTCGTTTTGACATCGACGGTTACCTAACCTATTCCGTGTTTGGAAATATATTCTACTAAAGAGAAAGAAATGCAGTAAATACTAATTACCGCCTGGCTGTCGGACCGAAAATCACCAATCATTGACCTTAGCAGCGCCATTCACGGTGTCGTCATTCCAAGGCCAATCACTGGCATCATTCCTACATTATGGTTTGGGATTTCTATTCTTTTGGGTCTACTTCTTCTAGGTCCATAAGGCTATCGAGATACTATCACAATAGTGGTGACAGTATCGCAATAGTATTACAATAGTACTACAGCTAAATGCGGCGGTCATGTATGTAACAAACACTGCCAGTGCTGCCGGCTCTGGTCAACACCGAATACACCACTGCACAATGTGACACATGTTAGTTGTGTCATTCAACCTGTGTTCACTGAAATAACTGGAACGGTAAATGTAACATTAGTACAGTTTGACAGCAGGATCCTCTTAAACGTAGAATGTAGGCGATGCAATACTGCCAATTGACCTATCCATCGTGTGACATGTTGCCTAGCAATATGTCCGCGAAGCTTTTAAAAACTGGATGCCGAACACTTGGAGTGTTGTAGCAATCCGTCGTATATTTTTCCGACCCCGCACGTTTTTCTTTGACAAAAATATACAGTCAACTGAATGCTGGATCTAGGCAAGGTCATGCCGCCCCAGGGACGGATCCAGGGAGGGTAGTCTACAGGGGCCTCAAAAACCTCCACTGGCGGCCAAAACAAATGGTGTCGAAAATGTTTCGCCGCCGCGCCGCCGTAACACTCCAGCTTCCCCGCTGTCTCGGCTCGTCTGGTGACATCGGAAGATGGGGGATACTGTTGAAAATGTTTCGCCGCCGCGTCACCGCACCATCAGCTCTTCTTCAGCTTCTCCGCTGTTTCCGCTCCATTGCTCACATCGGATGGCGGAGGATGGGTGCTGTTGACAATTTTTCGTCGCTGCGCCGCCGTGACTTCAGTCAAGGGGGCACATTAAAAAAGGTCTAGTAGGCCATGGGCCAATAACCAAAAATTCACATACCGGTACCATTTTGAGGGACAAAGGCTCATTATATTTTTTGACAGATCATCACATTGGGCACATTCTTTGGTATGATGGACATTCCCCAGTGGTAGCTTAATACCTTTTTTGTGGGAAATATGCTTTTAGGGGGTAAAATCATGTTTTTAGAATTTGTCCTTTTAAAAAGGCGAATGTACAGCTAGAAAAAATTCCCAAAGTGGACATTATGACCAGTATAAGTGTTGATTTTTTGCACTATTTATTTAAAAAAAATTAATGGTTGCCATGGAAACGGCCATTTTGGGGCAAAAAATACGTTTTGTGGTGACAAAACTTAAAAAATTCATATCTCAGGATTCACATGACATATTTGGGTGCTTTCAATGGCAAACCCATTCTGAGATACCCAGGCAGTTTTTCAGTTACCTTTGTGTACAATATATTTAGGCAGAATGGTCAGTTTTGGGGTAAAAACATCAGTTTTGAAATGCCGTTTTTTCGGAAAATGGCAGAAAAGAGTGATTTTGAGATTTCCTGACAATCTGTCAAGGCAGCATCTGATCCTCGAGAATGTGATGATGCGAAAGGAGCTGGAATACCTCGGATCGTCTTGCTCGGATTCATCAGCAATGCAAAAAACGCGGCAGTTTTCTTGAGAACAGACATCAAAGAACAGAAAGTTGAGGAAGAGTGGCCACCTCAACCATCAAATCAGACTTTAGAATCAGCCAGGATACCAGAATCGATCTCTCAATTTTTACAACTGTTAATTACTGGTCGTAGTGATCAGTCAAACCCGAACAAGTGTACAGAGTTCCAGAAAGCTTCCATTGCCCAGGATATCATCTATGCCGTTACTGCAGGAAGACGCCGTCCTCCCTTGCATGTCTTGCTGCCACTGGCAGTAAAGATACTTACAGGGAATGTTGAACTGATTCAAGTACTGAATCGCTTGGGGCATGGAGTATCATATTCTATGATTTAACAAATTGAAACAGCACTTTGTATGCAGAAAATGGAGTCCTCCACATGCAGCGACATCGCACCCCCAGCTGACATTTTGATCAAAGTGTTCACAACACTTGCGTGGGACAATATAAACAACCTCGAGGAAACCCTCTCTGGAGCAGGGACATCACATTGTGTTAACAGCATTGCAATCCAAGAAAGCTTCATTGGGCCACTTCCATTCACACCAAAGCGGACAGTTGAAAGATCCAAGAAGAGGTCCATTGATGTCAGCAGCCTACCTCTTCCACAGTACAATCCTGGAGAACGGACTGGTCCTGGTGCAATCAAAACACTGGTTCCTGATATAAGTGTAGCAGTTGAAAGTGCACAATAGAAAAACCGTAGTTGGGTGCTTTCTCGGCTGACAGACACAAGTGTCCCAAGTTGGACTGGCTTCAACGTTCTGACAAGGAATTAAGTAGAAGTTCGTCGAGATAAGATATCTTATCTGTCTAGTATCAATACAGCAGCAACAAAGATGGCAGCAGTATTTGAGATACTGAATCAATCCCAAAAGATCAGGCAGGAGCTTCAGTTATCCAGCATTATCTGTGTCTTTGATCAGGCCTTGTACACGAAGGCATCCGAAATCGTCTGGAAGCATAATGAATACATTGAAGGCATCATTTTGAGAATGGGTGACTTCCATGCAGTCCTCAACTTTCTATCAGTCATTGGGAAGCGATTCCAAGATGCTTGTCTAAGAGAACTGGCTATCGAATCAGGAATCATTGCAGTGGGTTCTGTCCAGGCAGTGCTGGAAGGACGCCAGTACAATCGTGGAGTGAGGCTTCATAATTTGGTGTATGAAGCACTTCTCCGGTTAGCATGGAAGGAATTCGTACCATCGCTGAAAGCTTCGTACCCGAATGATATGTCAGAGCTTGAAGGTGCAATTATATGCATTGATGCAGCATGTGATGATTTATGTCAGACAGCTCTTAATGACGTCTTGACCGATCCAAGCGTAACCAAGATTCGTAGCTACTTTGAGACATTCCTTGACAGTATGCAAGATGAAAGTAGAGGAGAGCTTGCAACCTTCTGAATGTCCTACATCGATATGGTGGAGATTGAAAAAGAAGACATTGAAGAAGAAGATTAAACTGACACCTGAAAAGGGTAAACAGATTGTCCTGGAAGCTGACCGGCGGTTATTTCTGAACATGATACTCGCTGCGCAGGCTCGTGACCTTGATCTACAAGATGTATTGGCGTACCCATTGGGCCCAATACCATGGGCTTTGGCGACACCAGATTGTTCAATTCAAAAGACAACCAAGTCAACTCTATCTGAAGCTCAGGTACATGGCGTATCATCTGCTGAGAGTGTGCCACAGCCTAATGCAAACATCATAGATGGGTTGGCACTTCTGCAACGCCTCAAAGGTGAAGGTCAGACATTTGCACAGTTATCAAAGAATGCACTGAACTTAGCTTTACACGAAGGCAGGGACAGTAATATAATTGATGTTGTGTTCGATGTCTACAGAGACGTGTTTATAAAGAATGCTGAGAGAAGAAAACGTGGATCAGATGAAGGAGTCAGATTCAAGACATTTGTGCCTGGTCATAAAATCCGCCAGTGGAGAAAACTACTGCAGGATCCATACAGCAAAAGCAGTCATATACGATTTCTGATTGAAGAATGGAAGGACGAGAAGCGTAGGGAGAGCATCGGCAACAAGACTATCTTCATGACCTGTGAAGAAAAATGCTTCAAAATAACCAGAGGCAGCTGCGTGGAGATTGATGAGCTCACATCAACACATGAGGAGGCCGACGCCAGGGTCTTGCTCCATGCTGTAGATGCAGAAAAAAGTGGATATAACCATGTTGTTATCAATGCTCAAGACACTGACATAATGGTGCTTGCCTTAGCTCTCAAATCCGATATCCCATGCCACCTCTACCAAAAGGAGAGGAACCAAAACTCGGGAAAAGATTGTAGACATAGACAAGGTAGCTTCGACATTAGGAAAAAAGTTATGCACTGAACTCATAGGCTTCCATGCATTTACTGGATGCGACTCCATCAGCTCCTTCTCGTCTCGGATGAAGTTAGAGTCAACGAATGCCGGTACAAGCATTTATGTGCCAAGAGGGGAGATATTAGCTCATCATCTCTCCCACCCTGCAGAGACTGCCTCCAACAGCATACTAGACAGGCCAACTATCAGGCTGCAATATGGCGCAGGTCACTTGAAGCAAAACCAGAAGTCCCGCAGCCGACAAGTCATGGATGGATCATCGATGAAGATGGTACGTGACATTGACGTGCAATGGATGATCGTTCTACCAGCACCAACAACTGTTCTTGAGCTGATGAAATGCAACTGTAGCCGGGCATGCGGTAGCAACGACTGCCAATGCATCGCAAATGGTCTTAAATGTACTCTGATCTGTCGCAAGCAAAACTGTGCCAACCAGATTGCGGGCGAAGATGAATCCAAGGACCCGACACCTATTGTTGGGGGAAGTGACGATGACGATGTTTGAATTGTTAAATGACTGTATTGCAAAATGTCCATGGGCTGAATGTGTAATTCCTGTGACATAATAGCTTCTAAATATGTCACCTGGTAATTACCATCGCGGGGGAATTCGTCTCTGGTCTTTTATTCCACCAAAGTGATCCACATGTATCTATTTTCAGTCATATCGTGATATACAAATCAGAATGACTTTCAAATGGAGGTTTGACTTCAAAGGAAATAAATAGTGATGTACCAGACTATTATTTAAATGACATGTTACCTAAAGATCACCTTACTCATTATCCTCAAGGGATCCTGGATAGTGGTGACATTCCTATTTGTCATGTTGAAAAGTTTGTAACTGAGGCATGAAATGAATATTTCACTATAAAAGACTACAAGCTTTGCCCAAAAATGTATGTAACCTCGGCAGCCATTATTCAAATCAACTATGATAACAAGTAAAAAAATTGAAATGTACGTGTTACCATGGTAACCACTCATCAATGGGACCTTAGGAATATCAATGAATGAAAATCACTTTGCAATGGTTTTTTTACTGATATACTCAACTTTGACAGCTTTGGGCATAACTAGGCGTCTTATAGCAAGGAATCTCAAAATTACTCTTTTCTGCCATTTTCCTAAAAACGGCATTTCTAAACTGATGTTTTTACCCCAAAACTGACTGCCTAATATATTGTACACAAAGGTAACTGAAAAACTGCCTGGGTATCTCAGAATGGGTTTGCCATTGAAAGCACCCAAATATTTCATATGAATCCTGAGATATGAATTTTTTAAGTTTTGTCACCAAAAAACGTATTTGTTGCCCAAAATGGCCGTTTCCATGGCAACCGTTGAGAAAAAATTTGAATAAGTGGAATTAAAAAAATCAACACTTATACTGGTCATAATTTCCACTTTGGGGATTTTTTCTAGCTGTACATTCCCCTTTTTTAAAGGACAAATACCAAAAACGTGATTTTACCCCAAAAAAGCATATTTTCTCACAAAAAAGGTATAAAGCTACCACTTGGGAATGTCCATCATACTGAAAAATTTGCCCAATGTGATGTTCTTTCAAAAAAATATAGTGAGCCTTTGTCCCTCAAAATGGTACCGGTATGTGTATTGGCCCATGGACTATAGAGGGGCACGGGCACGGGGGCTCATACAAAAAGGTCTTGGGGCACACCAAATTACAAAGGTCTTGGGGCACGCCAAATTACAAAGGTCTAGGGAACACGTGCCCCCATGTTCCTCCAATAGACACGCCTATGCGACTGTTTTCAACATTGTTGGCAAGGGAAAGCTTCATGGAGTTACAGGAGCTGTCAATTTGTTATGGGACTATACTTTGTTGTGTCTCCATCTAGCGGGTAGATGGTAATTACCACATTCCTCAATACAATTATTATTGGACGTGTACAGTTGAATTAGTTTACCCTTCTCAATTATACAAATATTTTAGTATTTACAAAAACTAACACATTCTACATGGCTACACAAACCCAGGACAATACAGAATGGTCTATATAATTATAATAATGATGTCCACCATGCTACCCTAGCACTAGTAGTTTTGCTTTTCCGAGCTCCGCCATGTGGCACCACAGTTTGTCGCGCATAAGAAAGCCTGGAATCTGATGTCTTCGCGTATCAACGAAGATGACTGGTTGCCCTAAATCAGGTTAACCAATTAAATTGACTGTTAAGCTATTTCATCAAATAAGATTAAGTTGTGTTCAATTGACATAAAGCAGTCGAACTAACTGTAAACCTATTTGACACGTTTTTTTGCATAATCCAAAACACGTATAATTATAGTATTAAATGCTCACGTAAATACAGACTCTGTCGCCGACATTAAGTTTATCAATTTTTCGGTTACAGTCAAAGTATATATGCATCTCTCGTCACGGTTTACACAACCGGACGAACATTGGTAATGAGTATGTAAAGAACTAATAGACTCGAGTGAGTTTTTACGTGGTCGGTAATACAAAATATTCACTCTTATAGAGTTAGAGGCTGCATTATATTAATGTCGCACGCATTAAGACAAGAATATCATCCTTCGGTGGACAAAAATTATAATAAATGAAATACAGGCTTGTAATTTTTGTTTGGACTGGGTTTCATATAATTTATTATAGAAACTCACGTGCGCGCTCGTGTGTGTGCGTGCTCGGCGCATGCTTGTATGTGTGCTGTGTGTGTCCGTGTGGAAATGTGAATGCCTATCATCTGTTATGCACGTTTCATGTGTGTTTGTGTGTGTGTGTGTGTGCATGTGCGTGTGCGTGTGCGTGTGCGTGTGCGTGTGCGTGTATATGTGCGTGTACGTGTATGTGTTTGAGTGTGTGCGTGCATGCGTGCGTGTGTGCGTGCGTGCGTGCGTGTGTGCGTGTGGGTATGTTAACCTTTCCCTTCTAGACGCATGCCATCTCGGGCACTAAACTAGTACGAATGCGGGAAACCGTCTTCTACGTTTGTGGATGTAGCGTCATTCGCTAGTGAGCATAATGAAGCCTGAGGCGATGGCACCAGTGATCCCCCGCAGCGTGTTTGTGTAGATGACTGTATGCTTAAACCCCGCAGATATTTCCCAAAATCACCTATGCTGGGCGTTCGAACCACGTGTTTCGCTGTTGACCTGTCAAGCACGTTTCTTGTTTCAATTGGCCTGCGTTCGTTGACGTGTACTGAACGGTGAAATTAACATTGGAAGAATTTGTTTATTTTATCTGGTATATTTTGAGAGCACAATCCTGTTAAACGTGGAACATTTGTGGAACAGTGATGACACAACCAGTGTTACTCAGTATGTTATTGTGCCGCAATCTCGCTGGTAAGTCTACAATTATCTCATTTTCCCAATCACACGAGCACAAGCAAATTGTTGATCTTATCAGCATCACTGGGTGTTTGCTGTCGAACTGGTTTATCATTTTCTGCTGAGCAAATATTTGGAATTCACAAATTTGTAATCAGATTGTCTACTGGACTACTAAACGGGGATCAACCCATGCACAATGTGGAATGTTGCAAAGAATAAATATTAGGAAAATGTGTTAACCAAGCTAGAGCCCTATAGATAAAAGAGGTAACCAAAACGGAAACGCAAAACACCACTATCGCCGACCCGCTCCATCCTCAGAACACGCACAAATCAGCATTATACTTTAAATATTTAAATATATTATGCATGACCCAGAAGCAGCTATGGCGGCAAGCCCAAGAACGAGGGGTGAGATAGACCGCCATTCTGTACGACACGACTGGTTACACACTTACTCCCTGTGTGTGATATTTTACTTCCACTGACGTAGAGACCAACCAAAAGACCATCGATTTTAGTGTCTTCCAAAAATCACAGGCAACGAACGTGAGGTGAAAGAACTTATCTGCGTTCGAAAAGGCAGCAGATGGAATTGAGCTTTAGCACTAAACCACTGCACCCTACTTCAGTCATGATTGACCGCCCGCCTGCGTGCGTCCGTGTGTGCGTGTGTGCGTGTGTGCGTGTGTGCGTGTGTGCGTGTGTGCGTGTGTGCGTGTGTGCGTGTGTGCGTGTGTGCGTGTGTGCGTGTGTGCGTGTGTGCGTGTGTGCGTGTGTGCGTGTGTGCGTGTGTGCGTGTGTGCGTGTGTGCGTGTGTGCGTGCGTGCGTGCGTGTGTGCGTGTGTGCGTGTGTGCGTGTGTGCGTGTGTGCGTGTGTGCGTGTGTGCGTGGTTGCGTGGTTGCGTGTGTGCGTGTGTGCGTGTGTGCGTGTGTGCGTGTGTGCGTGTGTGCGTGTGTGCGTGTGTGCGTGTGTGCGTGTGTGCGTGTGTGCGTGCGTGCGTGCGTGTGTGCGTGTGTGCGTGTGTGCGTGTGTGCGTGTGTGCGTGTGTGCGTGTGTGCGTGGTTGCGTGTGTGCGTGTGTGCGTGTGTGCGTGTGTGCGTGTGTGCGTGTGTGCGTGTGTGCGTGTGTTATATGTGCGTGCGTGCGTGCAAGCGCTGCCCGTCAGCCTGCTGCGTGCGTGCGTGCGTGCCTGCGTGCCTGCGTGCCTGCCTGCCTGCCTGCCCGTCAGCCTGCTGCCTGCCTGCCCGTCAGCCTGCTGCCCACCTGCCCGCCCGCCCGCCCGCCCGCCCGCCCGCCCGCCCGCCCGCCCGCCCGCCCGCCCGCCCGCCCGCCCGCCCGCCCGCCCGCCCGCCCGCCCGCCCGCCCGCCCGCCCGCCCGCCCGCCCGCCCGTCCGACCGCCCGCCCGCCCGCCTCTACATAATCTACCCACGTTTTATATTCGCACGCGTGTCTGTTCAAACAAGTCTCATTCGGCGATTGCAACTGATCTGGATCACTGTTTATCGCTAATACGGTAACTTATCTCAACCTTAAGGGGCCACTCCAGTGTTCGTTCAAACAGCGCGGGACACGTCATACATTTTGATACACGTTCAATGCAAGTATTACCTCGAATTCGTGCTGCTATCACAACTTACCAAACCACTATACTAGCTGTGTCAACCGCCGATAATGACGGACAGTGAACAAGACAGGCATTTCTAAAATGTGCCTCAACTAAGAGACCCAGTAGTCGAGGGATGTCACATTTCCCAAGGACGGTTTGTTATTGTAACATTGCATGGCATTTGCCAATGCGAATCATTACCGGTTTATGTAATGAAGCATGTTATGATCTGGCGTTACACTTATTAAAACATGAATGGCGTTACATTTACTGATATGCTTCCGGACCTTTTCAGATATGTACAGATTCATATTGTTACATTGCTTCGTTTCACCAAAATATAATGTCATGACAGTTATTACAGTTGCATGGATACTTACACATATATCATATTATCTGAACAACATGGAATTGGTAATTTACCGTCCCAACAAATGTACTTTAAATGTGTCAATTATTTGTATCCATCGCTGCATGACTTGTTGTAGCTACCCATGAAGTCATCATATAGTCCAGTCAATCTATGGTCCAACCTCAAACAAATTGCAATTGTAAGTTTTGTGGCATTTTTAGATTCTACTGTATGTCTATGTTACCAAAAAAGTCCATCAAAATCCACTTGGTGGAACATTGTCATTTTCGCATATTGCCAAGTGGTCGTAGGTCTCACTGAAATTTAGGGGGTACACGTAATTCATGTTGCATAACTTATTTTCTGTGAGAATACTATATGATGTATATCGTTGGAAAGGCAATGCATTTAGCTGTGTAATGGAACCTACCAAGTGTCATTGCAATGGATATTAAGGTCAGAATCGTATTCTAAACACATTTACAAATTATCGCAATTTACATGTACCCCGATTGTACATTGCAGGAAACAAATTGTTATAGCAATCATTATTAAATTCACGTGGTGGAACATTTTCATTTCTGACAATAATGACAAGTGGTCGAAAGTCGCTGCCGGTCACTTTTGTCATAGTAAAATCTAGGGAAAGGACTTATTTAGGCTGAGTATTCTATATTCTGTACACCATTGGAAGTGGTATGGATAGATTAATACAACGATATATATCAAGTTTAATTCCATTTAGTATTAACATGAAAATAGTCATAAACTTGTTTATTTCAAAACAGTTTGTTCTTAGCTACTGTTTCTAAATAGTAACACCGTTTTCGTGAATATGTTAGTAAGCTTTGTATTTGGTTGATATTTTAACTCAGGTACTTGGTCCAATATCAGTTATCTTTACCAAAACCATACGCTACAGTTGCAGTGAGGTGTGTGCGTACATCCTTATTATTGTTTAACATGTAGTGTTATTTACTGGTACATGACACGTTTAATCACTGCTGTCGTTGATAGCTTCCACGGAGATGTTAGTTGTAATTTGACACATCACGCACACTCAGAAGTACACTCAAATCCGTTCTTTCCGCAACTACATCTCAACGGATTGTAGTTTGTCTTTGCAAACAGTTCATTCGATCGCCTGCTGTAATGTATACGTATGGCAGAATCACTCGCTGCGTTTGTCAACAAAGATACAAGTATACAAGGCTGTCGTCGTCATTCGTCACTACCCTTTTGTATGGGGCAGAGGCGTGGTTCCTCTACAGAAAGCAAGTACAACTGCTTGAACGGTTCCACCAGCGATGTCGGCGCTCCACCACGGGACTGCATTGGCAGGACTATGTCTTCAACAAAGAGGTCCTGGAAAAGACAAACCTCCGGAGCATCGAAATTCGAAACCATGTTGATGCTGAGACAGCTCCGCTGGGCAGGCCACGTCTCGCGTATGGATGACATCAGAATGCCATAAGTTATATTTTGTGATGAGCTTCATCAGGGCAACCGAGATAGAAGGCCCATCACAGGCACTAGAAGGATCAGCTGAAACGGTAACTCACCCTGGGAAGACCACAAAGGTTTGAACAGCTAGCAGCAGACAGAAACAACTACAGAGCGACTACCATGACAGCTGCCTAGGGCTTTGAGCATTCCAGAAGAGAACCAGAAGGGGAAAAGCGTAGGCGGAGGAAAGAATCTGCGTCTCAGGCACCTTCAGGCCAAGTAAACCTTTGCAACCACCAGAATGCGTGCCGCCGCCCCTCCTGGGACGGGGATCTTCCCACTGATCTTCACAAGCGAACAATCTGCCCCACACAACGGATGGCCGACAGCATACGGGCTGGTGCTGTTGGGAGATCAGTCATCTTTGGAATATATGGAACATGTACGTGTATTTGACAATCCAGCTCTAGTCCGTGGCTTTTAGAGTTTTCTTGGATCCTCTCCACTGTTGGTTCTGAGAATTGATCCTGCGGCTGTGATAGTGGGCAGCAGTTGAAGTACGGGGTAGATTTATTCATGTGCGTAAGCTGCGCTTGATGCTACTTTTTCAATTAAGTGCTTATATTGCAAACCATCAAGGTTTTTGCCAATGTTCCCACATTGGAAGCACACAATAGCCTGGTTTCCTGCAGTAACCAATTCTTCAACTGTTGCTGTGGTAGCATATCTTAGCCCACAGCTGGGCCCAGATATTCTGTGAGAGCTCTGATGTACCAGATCGTTATTTACTTGTTGTGCTATGCTTTGTTTATGTTCTGGAATTAAGAATACACCAAAGAGCTCCTGTTAAAAGTGGTAACACAACAGCACTAGCAAATCGGTGTCAATGAGGATAGTGTCAATTTTGTCTGATGAGTTCAGTGCTGTCTAACGATCACTACTTTAGCGTCCTCCGCATGACAGCAACCAGCATTCTCAAGATCAATGCTCAGTAAGTTGATGAACATGTGCTTGTTTCTCTGTTGGCCAAAAAATTCCTCCTTCAGGAGGAGGACCTTGCTGACCAGCCGCCTTCCACAGCATCATCTGATGATGTGCCCTCCGCACATAATCTGTGGGACTAAACGCCAAGATGCGCACTGGAGTCCGATTCTTTCTCCTACACTCATCTTCAGATGATGCTGTGGAAGGCGGCTGATCAGCAAGGTCATCCTCATTTAGCCATCACGCAGTTTGTGTGGGAGGTGAAGGACGGTATCCCGTCACCCAGCTTTGACATTGGACCCTCGGATCCTCCAGGTCTGACTGATGCCATAAGCTGTGATTGCAAAGCAGAGAGCTTGGCATGTCTCATTGTTTTGAGACCATACACATTAAAACATTTGCCAGTGATCGTTTATTATGTATGTTTTCCCATGTATGTCTTAACAGCTACTTACTGTGTAATTACATTTTTTATATTAATGAAGTTTATTTCTGTAATATTCACGTTTTATTGGAACGAGAAACCGTTCGAATTAAATGAGTGCACTCCAAAATAACACTATTTCGGATATTGCCAACGACAATACACACATAAGGTAGATCGCTCATTTATAAATGAGTGTCTCATTTACATGGTGCACAAGACAATGCACACCAGAACATGTATTTATCAATTCCTTTTAAGCGGTAAGCTTCATCGCTGGCGGAATCTGCAGTACTGTTAAGACCACAAATGTGACTTAAAAGACACTAGTTGATAATCGTTGCCATTGTGACAGGCAGCAGTTGTACCAAATGGGTAGATTCGAAACGAAACGCTTTGGACGACGACGTAGTTTCAACTTTCAACATACACGCAGAATACTTTGGACAGCATGAATGTATGTTATCATAATTCTTGTAATATATATAGTGAGTTGCATTATGAGAAAGCAATCATTTATTAATGCATGGTAGCGTGCGTGCGTGCTTGCGTTCTTGTGTGCATGCGCGCGTACGTACGTGCGTGCGTGCGTGCGTGCGTGCGTGCGTGTGTTATTCCGTTGTATCAAGAAAAGGATGCATAGGTGACTAATGATTAAACTTGCAAGTGAGCCTCTGTGTAATCCACTGAGGGTTGATGTAGAGAGGAGTCGGACGCAGAAATTGCACCCAACCCCTCGCAGCCCTGTATCCCGTCGTGTCGCGGTTCTTTCGCATGTCAAACGTTGCAGCAAACAATAAAATGTGCTACCTTCGTCTACCGAGTCGCCGACCTTCAGCCAGCGACTATTTTGCGACAGTTGGTTGATCAAACCACACACTTAACCTTCGCCGTCTGCGCCGAAGTCGTCGCAAAGAGTCGCGCCGCTTTCGGCTAGCTGAAGGGTTTATCAGAACGTGTTTTCGCGAGCGGTAGGTAGAGTTGTTGACTGAGGTCGACCTCCGTGGCCAAAGACCGTAGATGAAGTTGATGTATGCCAAACAATGTTACTTATCTGTCGCACTCGGGAATACTTGACGTTACATTGCAGCACTTCAGAGTCGGCTTGAACCTGCTGTACCTGTTATGTTATTTCAATGCCCGATTTTAGACATCATGGCCGATTAGTTAATTGTGTGGTTTGTTGGGTGAAAGTGCAAGCCGCCGTCTAGTGATCATTGTTCGTATCTGAATGCGTCATTGGAGGAATAGTCGTGCAGACGATTCAGCGTTGTTATTTGACAGTGCAATTGTTTAAGAATTAATTGTATGACTGATTGATTGATTGATTGTTTAATTGATTGATTGATTGGATTGATTGGTTGGTTGATTGATTGATTGATTGAGTGAGTGAGTGAGTGAGTGCGTGAGTGCGTGAGTGCGTGAGTGCGTGAGTGCGTGAGTGCGTGAGTGCGTGATTGGGTGATAACCAATTTAGTTATCACAATGCACGTCTTTAAACAATGGACGCCGTGCAGTTTGTACCAGCAGTTATTTGTAGTATTTTCGCTATCTTGTTCCAACTGTATTTACAAAATCCAGATGACAGCCAGTTGTTTATAAAGTGATTTTCTTTAGCTGTAGCAACAATATAATGCTAAATAATTGCTCTTGCAAAAATGCAACTATTACTGTAAAATCGGGTTGGTAGTATACATACGTGATCTACGTGTTGTACACATGCCTACGCATGCACGTATACATGCACGCACACTCGTACGTATGCACGCGCGAAAGCTGCGCACTCGCACCCATTCACCCCAGCCTTTCCACACAAACACATGCGCGCGCGCACACACACACACACACACACACACACACACACACACACACACACACACACACACACACACACACACACACACACACACACACACACACACACACACACACACACACACACACACACACACACACACACACACACACACACACATTATTACACGTGGCTTACACACATTATATATACCTTAGTAGGAAAGAATGTATCGACCCAAATCATCAACGTCTAAAACAAACTTGTTTTGTATTTCATATTCTATTCACAGCAGCCTCAAGCGTACTGATCTCGATTCGTATCAGTAAATGAACTGTGTTTGTGCGTGTGCGTGTGCGTGTGCGTGTGCGTGTGCGTGTGCGTGTGCGTGTGCGTGTGCGTGTGCGTGTGCGTGTGCGTGTGCGTGTGCGTGTGCGTGTGCGTGTGCGTGTGCGTGTGCGTGTGCGTGTGTGTGTGCGTGCGTGAATGCATGTGCAAATGTCCTGACGTGTGTACACATTATACGCAACACATGTCCGTGCATCTTGGAGACGCCGAGGACAGTTCGGGTTGTGTACAAACAGTGGTTTGGTGCGTATAAACCATTCTTCGTTCAGATTAATATTATGTATTATCGAAGTTTAGGAAGTACAGTTGTGTTCAAACTGTAATCAAATGACAACAACAGCAAGAGCTTTTTACGTTTGATTGACATTTGTCAAGAACAAACGATTGCGTTCAATCCCCATTACCTAATCGTCGAGTATATAAGCGTGGCCCCGCTCAGTTCCCCTATTGATCTCAATACGTCCCTCATCGCTTTATTTGCGAGCAGCGCCGCAGCCACTGTATCGGTTGTATGTTACATGATAACGACTTTTTATGTGATTTTCCTAGTGGTATTGCTCAATAATAAAACGAGAACAGATGCGTTATTAAATTCGCATCCGCCATTGCGCGCAAATGCATGTTTGCCACGCGCGTTGGGTGTGCTGGGTAGATTTGTGATCCGTCGTACACATGCAACTGTGTAAATACACGATACTTATAATGCAATAGGCGTTGATGCTCATTTAATCCTGCTTGTATAACTGTCTTGTCTCTGCGGTGATATGAATGTAAAGTCACACTGGTTATTGGTGCAAATAGGTGTGCAATTGAATCCCCGGCCAGGCCTTTATAATTATCCGACAATCCAGCGCGACACGTAAGGAACGTTGGAAACCAAATGTCATTTTATGTCAATAATAAGTTACGTGTTCTCTAATATTTTCAGAAATATGTCGCGTTTTGTTCAATATTTTATTCAATGATAAGATCGCAACTCCATCGGTGAAACAGCGCTGCGTTATCCGCGTCCGGAGCAGTTCATTACAGTAATGGATACTGCCGGTTTCGTATATGAACGCCCCGACGGTTCTCGCCGTGACGTCACGTTCACCAGCTGTTTTTCAGCAAACAGCTGATTGCGGTGAAAGCGTCGCAGCGAACGGCAGCGAACGGCAGCGAATACGTTCTGCGGCACATTCGTACAACCTACAGCGTTGAGCATGCATGCGCGATAGTGGAATACATGCGTTAAAAGATATTAGCGAGAGACAACCCCGACACAACCTGCTCGCGACGAGAATCGAGGGTCAACAAGACTAGGTAGGTGACTTGACATGTCTTCCTTAGGCTTATACAGTTATAGTGATACACTGTTTGATAGAAGAACACTTGTCACAATAGTCAATGTTTGTTGTTTTGTGATATTGCGCATTCCTTTATGAGGTGTCAGGTTGTATCACTAAACCGCTCTGAAGCAATGGATTCCTTCTGACCGCGACACTGCACACATAATAACGCCCAGGTCAGTTATTGCGTCGATTATGATAATGACTTGCCGGCTTCACCGGCAGCCGATTTCCAATAGAGCGACAAAGAGCTATCTTGGGTTATTGTTTGGCGCCACTAGATAGACAGGCTTAGGATTTACGCCGTAGACACGGGATTTTATGGAGTTTCTCCTGTGACCGGGGATAGCCGGCGCAGTTCACTGCTTCCAACCGGTTGCCTGCCTAGCCTGCCTCGCAGTCAGCTGATCCTGTCCAATTTATTATTCATTATCGACGTCGATGGCGGCAGAGGCTATGCTTGGATAGCGCGGCTGGCAACAGTCGCGCGCGCACGCGCGCGCCGTTTGAGTCATGTGCTCGCACGCGCTGACGCGCGCGCGCACGCACGCACGCACGCACGCAGATCTAATCTATCGGCGCCTTCGATGTCGGTGCAGTGCGGCCGGCCGCACCGGTGAATAATATAGCACTGAACAGTCGAGGGTCATCGCATCCCCGCACTCCACCCACGGTACACCGCACGACCCTGGACGTCATCGCTAGTATTTCAATTCACAACATCAAGCGCGCCTCTCATGCCCCAATTGCTCTAGGGTAGCCTACTCGAAATGTTCACATTAAGGCCGCTTCTAAAAGACAACGCATTGTTACTTGTCTAAGCATATTCACCCTTCAATCGAAGGGTAAGATATATGTGATAGGCCTATTGCTAATGTGGTCAACGGGCCGCTACCAAGATGTCACATTAGTATCAGTAGGCCCTATTGGCGTATTTGGGGTGATACTGATAGATGGTATCCTTATTGTGAGTGACGTAATGCCAGTAGCCGTTGTTGTGTCAGACGTCGCCTGCTGTAAAGACATGGTGTTTGTGTCGCGGTGTGACCGGTTTGTTTGTTGCTTCAAGGACAACAAATGCCGTCGCATGAACAATTTCGTTCTGCTAAACTGACTTAATTTAGTGTGCAAAACACGCCACTTGAACTCGTGACATATATATATATATATATAATCAACCGAGTGACCTCCGTGTCTTCATCACCCGAACTTTGATAGTGGTGACAACGTTTAACATTGAAGTGTGTTGGATCTTGAGAAAAAAATCCACAGTTTTCGCAGTATTGGAAGATTAGTCACCCGGAGCATCAACATCGCTGCGCAGTCTAGAATAATCGATGAGTGGTTTCTTAATTATTAAGCCGGCTCGTTGGAATGGCTACTTGTACGTCGGTGTATTCACTTATTCAAGAAATCACTGGGTCACACACTCATACATTCACTCACTCACTCACTCACTCACTCACTCACTCACTCACTCACTCACTCACTCACTCACTCACTCACTCACTCACTCACTCACTCACTCACTCACTCACTCACTCACTCACTCACTCACTCACTCACTCACTCACTCACTCACTCACTCACTCACTCACTCACTCACTCACTCACTCACTCACTCACTCACTCACTCACTCACTCACTCACTCACTCACTCACTCACTCACTCACTCACTCACTCACTCACTCACTCACTCACTCACTCACTCACTCACTCACTCACTCACTCACTCACTCACTCACTCACTCACTCACTCACTCACTCACTCACTCACTCACTCACTCACTCACTCACTCACTCACTCACTCACTCACTCACTCACTCACTCACTCACTCACTCACTCACTCACTCACTCACTCACTCACTCACTCACTCACTCACTCACTCACTCACTCACTCACTCACTCACTCACTCACTCACTCACTCACTCACACACTCACTCACTCACTCACTCACTCACTCACTCACTCACTCACTCACTCACTCACTCACTCACTCACTCACTCACTCACTCACTCACTCACTCACTCACTCACTCACTCACTCACTCACTCACTCACTCACTCACTCACTCACTCACTCACTCACTCACTCACTCACTCACTCACTCACTCACTCACTCACTCACTCACTCACTCACTCACTCACTCACTCACTCACTCACTCACTCACTCACTCACTCACTCACTCACTCACTCACTCACTCACTCACTCACTCACTCACTCACTCACTCACTCACTCACTCACTCACTCACTCACTCACTCACTCACTCACTCACTCACTCACTCACTCACTCACTCACTCACTCACTCACTCACTCACTCACTCACTCACTCACTCACTCACTCACTCACTCACTCACTCACTCACTCACTCACTCACTCACTCACTCACTCACTCACTCACTCACTCACTCACTCACTCACTCACTCACTCACCCATCCACCCACCCACTCACTCACTCACTCACCCATCCACTCACTCATATATTCACATGTTCACATATTTACACACTCACCCACTCACCCACTCACCCACTCACCCACTCACCCACTCACCCAATCACCCACCCACCCAATCACCCACTCACCCACTCACCCACTCACCCACTCACTCACTCACTCACTCACTCACTCACTCACTCACTCACTCACTCACTCACTCACTCACTCACTCACTCACTCACTCACTCACTCACTCACTCACTCACTCACTCACTCACTCACTCACTCACTCACTCACTCACTCACTCACTCACTCACTCACTCACTCACCCACCCACCCACCCACCCACTCACTCACTCACTCATTCACTCACTCATCCAATAATACACTCTCTCTCTCTCTCTCTCTCTACCCATTCCAATACATTTTCCCTTCATCCCCCTCCTTCACCCCTCTACCCACCCCCTCCTTCTTCACCCCTCCATCCATCCCCTCCTTCTTCACTCCTCTACCCATCCCCCTCCTTCTTTACCCCTCCATCCATCCCCCTCCTTCTTTACCCCTCCACCCATCCCCCTCCTTCTTCAACCATCCATCCATCCCTCTTTCTTCACCCTCCATCCACCCCCTCCTTCTTCACCCCTCTACCCATCCCCCTCCTTCTTCACCCCTCTACCCATCCCTCTCCTTCTTCACCCCTCTACCCATTCCCCTCCTTCTTCACCCCTCTACCCATCCCCTCCTTCTTCACCCCTCTACCTATCCCCCTCCTTCTTCACCTCTCTACCCATCCCTCTCCTTCTTCACTCCTCTACTCATCCCCTCCTTCTTCGCCCCTCTACCCATCCCCCTCCTTCTTCACCCTCCACCCATCCCCCTCCTTCTTTACCCCTCTACCCATCCCCCTCCTTCTTCACCCTCCACCCATCCCCCTCCTTCTTCACCCCTCTACCCATCCCCCTCCTTCTTCACCCCTCTACCCATCCCCCTCCTTCTTCACCACTCTACCCATCTCCCTCCTTCTTCACCTCTCTACCCACCCCCTCCTTTTTCACCCCTCTACCTATCCCCCTCCTTCTTCACCCCTCTACCCATCTCCCTCCTTTTTCACCCCTCTACCCACCCCGTCCTTCACCCCTCTACCCACCCCTCCTTCTTCACCCCTCTACCTATCCCCTCCTTCTTCAATCCTCTACCCATCCCCCTCCTTCCTCACCCCTCAACCCATCTCCCTCCTTCTTCACCCCTCTACCCACCCTCTCCTTCTTCACCCCTCTACCCATCCTCCTCCTTCTTCACCCCTTCATCCATCCCCTCTCCTCAGTAGTCTCACCATATTACGGCCTCCAGTATTCTCGTTTTAGGGCGATATGTCATTCTGTGACACAGGCGGTAAACTACGAGCTAAAAAATCAGGCCACGGCAGTCATTTTGACCCTAAAATACAGAAAGGTCTATTAATAACCACAGCCCGTCCCGTAATTAGGTTACAATGCATTGTGTGTATAAAGAACTTATTACTTAAAGTCAAAACCCCTTGTTGTATATCGTCAGTTATGTAACAATGGTTTTCATTCTAGATATCCAACTGGAAAATTTAACGAGCGCACGCGACAAAAATAGACTGACGAGTTGTTTATTGAAGTCCCTTGTATTTATTGAGCGAAGTGTATTTCTTGCTGGTGTTTTGGTAATGCGTTGCTTAATGTTCACTGAGTGCGTCAGACTATGCTTGGAGTCGAACAGAAGTGGTCGTTGTTGTTGCTGATTCTAGTAGTGATTGCGGGGCGTGCGCTACGACTGTATCTCATCCGTGCAGTGGATGCATTGTGGATTACGTAAGCCTAATTCTTAATCGAATCGTGCTCTTAAAGCTAACGGAATCCTAAGCATAGCCTGGTCTTGACCCTAACAACAGTGTTAATCTTGTTGATAAGACGGGACAAACTCGGTTTGACCGCGCAGGCAAAAACTATCGGTCACTGATGTGTGTTGCTAACTAAACAAACAAACTGAGCGTCATACGCTCGATTGCCGCCCCCGAATGTTACGTGACTGGCAGGGCTACTGATCTGCTACGCTAGATCTCGGATCGTGTTCTGTGACGAACTACAAATGACTTCAAATGTCGTAAACACGAATGATCCGCTGTCTTTTGTTGGATCTTTGTGACCGATGCATGATCTTAACAACCAGTAGGCCTAACTTTTTTCAGTCAGCCATGTGTAAAATAGATCTCTACCGTCAGTGTAAGTTCTCTATCACCAGTGTAAGATTTCTATCACCGATGTAAGATCTCTACCACCAGTGTAAGATCTCTACCATCAGCGTAAGATCTCTACCACCAGTGTAAGATCTCTACCACCAGTGTAAGATCTCTACCACCAGTGTAAGATCTCTACCATCAGCGTAAGATCTCTACCACCAGCGTAAGATCTCTACCACCAGCGTAAGATCTCTACCACCAGCGTAAGATCTCTACCACCAGCGTAAGATCTCTACCACCAGCGTAAGATATCTACCACCAGCGTAAGATCTCTACCACCAGCGTAAGATCTCTACCACCAGCGTAAGATATCTATCACCAGCGTAAGATCTCTACCACCAGCGTAAGATCTCTACCACCAGCGTAAGATCTCTACCACCAGCGTAAGATCTCTACCGCCAGCGTAAGATATCTACCGCCAGCGTAATATATCTACCGCCAGCGTAATATCTCTACCGCCAGCGTAAGATCTCTACCACCAGCGTAAGATCTCTACCACCAGCGTAAGATCTCTACCACCAGCGTAAGATCTCTACCACCAGCGTAAGATCTCTACCTCCAGCGTAATATCTCTACCACCAGCGTAATATCTCTACCACCAGCGTAAGATCTCTACCACCAGCGTAAGATCTCTACCACCAGTGTAAGATCTCTACCACCAGTGTAAGATATCTATCACCGATGTAAGATCTCTACCACCAGTGTAAGATTTCTATCACCGATGTAAGATCTCTACCACCAGTGTAAGATATCTACCACCAGCGTAAGATCTTTACCATCAGCGTAAGATCTCTACCACCAGCGTAAACTCTCTACCACCAGCGTAAGATCTCTACCACCAGCGTAAGATCTCTACCACCAGCGTAAGATCTCTACCACCAGCGTAAGATCTCTACCACCAGCGTAAGATCTCTACCTCCAGCGTAATATCTCTACCACCAGCGTAATATCTCTACCACCAGCGTAAGATCTCTACCACCAGCGTAAGATCTCTACCACCAGTGTAAGATCTCTACCACCAGTGTAAGATATCTATCACCGATGTAAGATCTCTACCACCAGTGTAAGATTTCTATCACCGATGTAAGATCTCTACCACCAGTGTAAGATATCTACCACCAGTGTAAGATCTTTACCATCAGCGTAAGATCTCTACCACCAGCGTAAACTCTCTACCACCAGCGTAAGATCTCTACCACCAGCGTAAGATCTCTACCACCAGCGTAAGATCTCTACCACCAGTGTAAGATATCTACCACCAGCGTAAGATCTCTACCACCAGCGTAAGATCTCTACCACCAGCGTAAGATATCTATCACCAGCGTAAGATCTCTACCACCAGCGTAAGATCTCTACCACCAGCGTAAGATCTCTACCACCAGCGTAAGATCTCTACCACCAGTGTAAGATCTCTACCACCAGTGTAAGATCTCTACCACCAGTGTAAGATCTCTACCACCAGTGTAAGATCTCTACCACCAGTGTAAGATCTCTACCACCAGTGTAAGATCTCTACCACCAGTGTAAGATCTCTACCACCAGCGTAAGATCTCTACCACCAGCGTAAGATATCTATCACCAGTGTAAGATCTCTACCACCAGTGTAAGATCTCTACCACCAGCGTAAGATCTCTACCACCAGTGTAAGATCTCTATCACCAGCGTAAGATCTCTACCACCAGTGTAAGATCTCTACCACCAGTGTAAGATCTCTACCACCAGCGTAAGATCTCTACCACCAGTGTAAGATCTCTACCACCAGTGTAAGATCTCTACCACCAGTGTAAGATCTATATAACCAATGTTAGATCTATAACACCGGTATAACATTTATATTACTACTAAAAGATCTTTATCATCAGTGAAAAAATCTATAACACCAGTGGACGATCTCTAACAGCATGTGGGCGATGTCTAACACCAGTGGGCGATCTCTAACACCAGTGGGCGATCTCTAACACCAGTGGGCGATCTCTAACACAATGTAATATATCTACCATGTATAACACCAATGTAATATATCTACCATGTATAACACCAATGTAATATATCTACCATGTATAACACCAATGTAATATATCTACCATGTATAACACCAATGTAATATATCTACCATGTATAACACCAGTGTAATATATCTACCATGTGTGTAAGATCTCCAGGCCTGCGAGGTGGGACAGTTGGGGTCATTTGTACGGACAGTTTAGCGTGTGTGAGGTGGGATGTTTGGGGGCTGTTGTACAGACTGGTTAGGATTGCTAGACGGGGAATGTTGGGATGTCTGACGGGCCAGACATGACGGGCCGTCAGCAGTCAGTTCAGTTTCACCGCTGGTCAAGCATCTCACTATTGTTCATAGTTGGAATTGAAGCGTCCATCATTTCTATTTTAGTGGGCAATGACAACTGTCATGTTTCTCATTCCATGATATATGAACTATGTTGTATTCACCGACATTGCAGTCCATGCTATTTTATGTCAGTGGCACATGTCTCATTGTTATTATTGAACCACCCTCTAGTGACCATTGACCAGACTCTGACCAATTACTTTCACAGTGTCTGCCATCTTGTTTTGTGGAAGTGACCACAAGTTTTTCTCAGTTGTTCTGCCACTACTGTCCACCACTGTCCAGTGAGTGTCCACCAATGTCCACCAATGCCCACAATCGTCCAACAGTCCACCACCTCTCACGTCGATCACCAGTGGAATGAAGCGGCCCTCAAGCCGCCCACTGGACCACTCAAGGCTCTACACAGATAAGCCGCGACATCGAAGGAAAACACTTGTCGTCGCCCGCCAACGGTCGATTGTCTTCCAAACATCAAACGTCGAGTGTACACGTATGTCTCGCATTGACGCACTAAAGGCCGCGTCACCAAACATAATCATAATCGACGAATTCCTATGTATAGTTACATTTTTAGGCACCAGATGCCGTACGTGTTGTGGATATTGTCTTTACACAAATTGTAGGCTGTGCGCCAGTTATTAATTAATAATTACAACAACGTGTTGGCCGAAGACTATGTACAGAATGAATACATTGGAATGTGTACTGACTGGTTTAAGCAAACACTAGTTTAAGCTGTGACACTCGGCCGCTCACTGGGCTGCCGCGTGAATCTCCTCATTGTGCGAGTTGGTTTGGAACATCTTAGATTGTATATGTACGATGTTGTCATAAGTCAACAGTCTATCAACAGTTAACGGCTGGTGGTTGTTTTTGTGTATTTATATGCTAGTGAATATCACCAAACATTGAGTATAATTAGAGAAAAGTTTAATACTGGACAGTGGTGGATAGTGGTGGAAAGTGGTGGACAGTAGTGGACACTGGTGGAAAGTGGTGGACAGTAGTGGACACTGGTGGAAAGTGGTGGACAGTGGTGGAAACTGGTGGACAGTAGTGGACAGTGGTGGAAAGTGGTGGATAGTGATGGAATGTGGTGGACAGTTGTGGACAATGATGGACAGTAGTGGACATTAGTGGATAGTTGTGGGCATTAGTGGACATTGATGGACAGTGATGGACAGTGGTGGACAGTGGTGGAAAGTGGTGGACAGCGGTGGACAGCGGTGGACAGCGGTGGACAGCGGTGGACAGCGGTTGGACAGTGGTGGACAGCGGTGGACAGTGATGGACAGTGGTGGAAAGTGGCGGACAGTGGTGGACGGACAGTGGTGGACAGTTGTGGAAACTGGTGGACAGTGGTGGAAAGTGGTGGATAGTGGGAGACAGTGGTGGACAGTGATGGAAGGTGGTGGACAGAGGTGACAAATGGTGGACAGTTGTGGACAGTGGTGGAAAGTGGTGGACAGTGGTGGACAGTGGTGGACAGTGGTGGACAGTAGTGGACAGTGGTGGAAAGTGGTGGACAGTTGTAGACAGTAGTGGGCAGTGGTGGACATTAATGGACAGTGTGGACACACACACACACACACACACACACACACACACACACACACACACACACACACACACACACACACACACACACACACACACACACACACACACACACACACACACACACACACACACACACACACACACACACACACACACACACACACACACACACACACACACACACGGAGGCACACACACACGCACACGCACACGCACACGCACACGCACACGCACACGCACACGCACACGCACACGCACACGCACACGCACACACACACACACACACATTCATTCCCACAGAGAGCACGCTGTTATGTTGTTGCTATCTGCCGTCCGCTATCAGGACGCGGCCGTCGCCATCTGCCGCGTTGTTGCCTCCAGTTTCACCATTAACGCACTACAAAAACAAACCGAGTCGGCAGACCGAAACCATCCGTGCAGCGAACTCGCTGCTCGCTAGAGAATCAATCACAATCACAATACTTTATTGTCCCTTGTGAGGGAAATTCATGAAAGAGAGAACATCGATACTTGGCGCTGGCGGACCAGGAATATTGGTGTCGTATACCGCATAGCTCGTTTTGTTGTTACGAATTCACTGCGATTATAATTGAACGGCAACAACGGTGGTGAAGACCGCTCGTGTCTGGAGAGTACGTCGATGTCTACTGGTGACGTTGACATCGACGCGCTCTGACGCTGTGTCTACGGAGGGTGACTTTGAGGGAGACGCTCTTGTTAATGATACTAGAAGCCTTCGTGATGCGGCTCGTGTGATTGTGCTAACTGAGTCTGATATTGATACGATTGAAAGAGTAAGCATGTTGCTCGTCAACAATTGTGGAAGCGTTTCAGCCATCTGGACGCGTGTGTCTGTATGTAAGTATATATACTATTATGAGACAAAGAAGATGGGTTTTCGAGCAAGTCATTCTACAAGCGATTCCTTGTCTGACATCACGCAATAGCTGCACGATGTCATATACCAAAACAAGAAGTAATACTGAACTGGCCTGACATTTGCAGACCGTTTGATAACGTATGACATAGAGACTTTAGGTATACAGGAAAAGGTACCCTACGTAAATGAATACTCGAAAGGAGAGACAGCGTACTGAAAGTCACCAGCGATGAGATATGCTATGCGTCCATCAAGTCACGTGCATTTTTTCAAGGATCGACACTAAGTGCGCTGTTATTCATGATAATACGTCAGACAACATAGAGAACCATACACCGTCGTTAATGCCGATAACTTACCAGTCTTCAGTACTGTCGATGGTAGACAACTCCGGGCACATTCGCCCTGCTCATTTAATGAAACTCTATTGCAGGTTCAAACATTGGCGCCGTTGGAGTGCGGTGTTCGGCCCAGCAAGAACCTAGCTATATGAAGACTGACTTATGCATACATTGGCCACCCCCTTTAACTCACACTGAAGAACAAGCTATATGAAGACTGACATATGCATACATTGGCCACCCCCTTTAACTCACACTGAAGAACCTAGCTATATGAAGACTGACACATGCATACATTGGCCACCCTCTTTAACTCACACTGAAGAACAAGCTATATGAAGACTGACATATGCATACATTGGCCACCCCCTTTAACTCACACTGAAGAACAAGCTATATGAAGACTGACATATGCATACATTGGCCACCCCCTTTAACTCACACTGAAGAACAAGCTATATGAAGACTGACTTATGCATACATTGGCCACCCCCTTTAACTCACACTGAAGAACAAGCTATATGAAGACTGACATATGCATACATTGGCCACCCCCTTTAACTCACACTGAAGAACCTAGCTATATGAAGACTGACACATGCATACATTGGCCACCCCCTTTAACTCACACTGAAGAACAAGCTATATGAAGACTGACATATGCATACATTGGCCACCCCCTTTAACTCACACTGAAGAACCTAGCTATATGAAGACTGACACATGCATATATTGGCCACCCCCTTTAACTCACACTGAAGAACAAGCTATATGAAGACTGACATATGCATACATTGGCCACCCCCTTTAACTCACACTGAAGAACCTAGCTATATGAAGACTGACACATGCATACATTGGCCACCCCCTTTAACTCACACTGAAGAACACCATCTTTTCAGTAGTTGAAGAGGTGGAACTCTTAAGCGTCTTCACCGGAATAACTGGTCCTGATCACGATTATTATATTGTAGGCCTAATGACAATGGAAACAGGCGTGGCATCTTAGCAAATATCACCACATTTGAACAAAAACTAACGGGAAATGAAATACAAAAGCGTGATGACATCTATGGAGTGCTCTTGCCTTACGCCACCGAGCTCCACTCCACATAAAAGGGGATACGGTCTCAACATTACTGGACTTGATTCATATGACATCAGCCGTGATGTAGACTGATTATCAGTCCCCATGTGATGCCAAACGGCTTTGACCTTTTATAATGACGTAGCTATCGTTGACATCTCCGCAGATGTAGAATTGCATCAGCCAAAGGCAAATTCCCGCGAGTAAACCTAACCATAGCTAAGTGCACTACGCCATGTATGTAGTTTAGTGTACACATTAACTTGTGCATTTCTCCCCAGGTTTAAAGATGTATGCGGTACGGATGGTTAACGATCTTTTATTTGTGTAAAAAGAAGGATACGCGTCGGTGGCAGTACTCTCTCTTCTGTGATGGTCTTTGCGACAGGAGATGAAAGAATCTGATTCAGATTCTAGCTAAACAAAGCAGCCAAGATACATAAAATACATACATATAGGAAGGAAAATGACATCAATAGCCCCCCCCCCCCCCCCCCGCCTCAGTCGCCCTATATCCACGCCTGATTGATTTGCTGGGTGCACCGTTTGCCAAACACCGCGGGCGCTTGTGTTTAACGTCAGCTGGCGCTACCTGGTGGACGTTCTATTTCACACACTGTATTTTACGAGACAGCAACATTGAAATAAAAATGTCACGAGCTTATCGTTGCAGAACTGGCCCTCCAGTTCAAAACTAATTTTTACGTTTACTGTCGACGACATGGTTGAATTACAGACATCAAATGAACAAAGACATTTTTCATTTTAATAGAACCCATAATAGAACCCTCTAATATTAATAAATACATAAATAAATAAACTAACCGCCTTTGCTCATTTGGTATCTGGAATTCAACCATGTCATTAGGCCCTTTGCATTTGTACAAGTGCGCTATACTGTTCCAAACGTTTCATTCTAATTTAATCCTGATTTCTCTTGCACTTAGGGCTTATTTTTTAATTGTGTTTTATCTTTTTATTATATTTTTTTCTTTATTTATTATTTTGTATCTTTATTATTATTATTTTTTTGTTATTATTATTTTTTTATCGTTATTATGTTTTCATTTTTATATATATATTTTTTATTTATTTATAGTTTTTTTAATGTTTGTGATATGTTTGATGTGACTAAATTTTAACACCAAGTCACATTCCTAACTGACATGTATTTGATGTCAATCATGGCAATAAAGCATCTGTTTCTTTCCCTCGTAATTTCTTAAGGAGGGTATCGTTCGAAGTATATTGGTAATGTGGCGTTATTATATATGTTATGCGTCCTTTGTTGGATTGTGATAAGGAGGAGACGGCGATGGCCGATACAGGTTGTTGAACCGAAGAAGAAAAAAGTAAATTTGTGAGTGTTCTTTGTGTGTGATGGTAGCGCTTGACAGTGTGTATTTCTTAACCGTTCCTAGCTGTGTTAATAAACATCATCACCTTCGACCATCTAATTCTGATTTATTTGTCGTTCTATAGTTGAAACTAACATTAGGTCTTTCTCCGTTGCTGCGCCAACTCGTTGGAATTCATTTTCACGTAGCATTAGGTTGGTAGGAAATATAACACACCTTTGAAGATTGTTTTCAAAATTAGTTCCCGATTCAGCCTGATTGATATACTTTATATTCTTTCTAACATGTTTTACGGTGACGTTTAACTTTTGCTTAACACAGGCATTTTGATAGTTTTTCCGTGTGCAATGTTATATATGTTCTAATTAGCACAATCACTAGATCAGCCTTTGAAACCGCAAATCCACATTATTGTCATGTCGCCGTCAAAAAACACTGCACGTTGTGATTTCGACTGACGCAAACATTAACGTGATTGACGTTGACAAATATAACTAGCGATGCGTTCGCGAGCAGCACTTTGTATGCGCGGTGATGAACAGACGTCGACCTGGGTGTTGTGAGTACTATAGCCGTAACACCCACGTGCCTTATTCAATAACGAATGCATTGTATGTTCGTGGGTTAAGGCTGGTGCGTTCAGTTAGTCTTGGTATAACTTCACGTCACTTGAACCATGAGTTCGGTTGGAATCCACAGCGAAACTCAGTCATTTGTGATAGTGTACAATTGATGCACAAAACATTACATTTGTTATCAACTCAAAGTACCGCGAGTAGTATGCCTAATGACGCAGCGGTAAACGCGAGGCCAACGATAAAGAGAATGTTTTAATGCGTATCGAACGTTTTTGCTGTTGGTTATTACACCTCGTGGTGCAGCAAGTGAAAGCTATTTTAGGACGAGCTCCCTGGATGTAGAGGTTTGTTTACAAGTTGTCACTTCGTCGAAACGCAGGCAGCGCATCAATACAAACAAACTATTTACCACGATGTACTCGTTCCCGGCCACGATGGCACCGACCAAGGCGGGTTATGGATATTACATACGCGGTACGCAATGCTGGAACGTCGGCGGTGGCACAGTAACGTACGCCGAGGCGGGGCGGTAATTGAGATAACATAAACAATTTAGTAAAGCACTGGATGGTCTTGTCGTAAGGACGCATGTTACCGCGTAATTCCCAGTTATTAAAATTAATACGTAATTACAATTATTTTCATGGAAATAGTTCATTATACATACCGTACTGTCCTGTTCTATCGGGGGGGGGGGGGGGGGGGGGTTTGTCTACCATTGGCAACTGTCACTGCCTGTTTTTTTGCTGACATGCACTCTCAGAGAGTTCTGCATGTTGCTCATTGGTATATTTTAGCTGTAGTTTTAGGTGGAATTACATAATTTTCAATCACGAGCTTAATCGAGTTCATCTAACCTAGATGGTATTATCACGCATACATTTGCGTGGTACACTTTCTAGCAACGGAGTCTGTTTCACGAAAAACATGTTCGTAATGTGTGTCTGTGCCGCATAGACACTCCAACTGGCACAACGTAGACTCATCTATTAAGAAGCATTGCTTGTATGAGACTACGTCCATACATAGTTCGGTTGTACGTAACTAAACCCAGTTCCTATAGTATGCTTGTTCGTAATTACATCTAGTACATAGTACGCCTGTACGTTACTACCTCCAGTACTTGGTATGCTTGTAATTGACTACACCAGATACATAGTATGCTTGCCGTAATTTCACCCTGTACATATTACGCCTGTACGTGACCGTACCTAGTTCGTATAGTTCATTTGTAGATGACTACACCCAGTACATAGTATCCTTGTACGTGACAGCTCCCAGTTGAGATAGTACGCTTGTTCGTTGCTACACTCGCTACATAGTACAAATAGTACACATGTACTTGACTTCACCCAGTTCATATAGTAGGTAGTAGGCGTGTTCTTGGCTGCACCCAGTGCATAATTATAGTAGGTAGTAGGCGTGTTTTGGCTGCACCCAGTGCATAGTTATAGTAGGTAGTAGGCGTGTTTTGGCTGCAACTAGTACATTGGTTGCTTGTTGTCTTCGCGAAACGATGTAATTCCAGAAAACAAAATCATATTACAAAGTATTCTTTTGTGACTCACCTACTTTTAAACAAAACCGATTCGTTTCGTCTGCACGTGACTGTTACAGCACGTACCAGGGACGTATCACCCATCGCACTCATTCGAGTCGATAGGAAAGTCGACACTGCACGTACACATTGCTATATGACTTTTTACTTCGGCAAAATGAGCACAGTTTTTGTTATGCATGATATGTTTCTACTGTTGACAATAAACAGGCGATGACTGCTCGCTCATCAACACAGTGGTCGACTGCAGATACACTTAAGCATCGACCACTGGTCTCTTGAAACATAGGGACATCGAGTTTGGGTTTGTTTATTTCAAAACAACAGATACGCAATCGTAATGATTTTAACGCAAGAGGTTGATGGGCGGTTAATTAGTGCTTAATGTGCTATGAAAGTTTACAGAATAACAGTGGATAAATTCGGGGTCCAAGACAAGGCACCTGATTGTGGAGCCTCCCATACAATACCAACCGCATCGCGTTAACCGTGCGCGGATCCATATAACTACGCGTGTTTACGTAATCGTCAGCGTGTTGTCGTAAACGTTGATGGGCGGTGTATTTGGGGTAGTGGGTCTGCGTATGGATAAATCACGTGAAGGGTGATGCATCGTTCATCCATATCGCACACGGATATCTAAAACGTCATTCTAAAGGTTGGAAAGGTTGGTGACAACACATTTCCTCACCTCATCGTTAGACTGTATACTATCGCTAGAAATATCATTTGTATGCCGATTGGTATGATTTACCGCTTCGCTATGTCTAAGTTGAATGCTTTGAAAGCGGTTCCTATAACAACATCTACAAAATTTTTCAGATCTGTTTTTCTAAATGCACTATGACATTACACTGTTTATGGAATTAATTGTATGGCGATGCTACCACGTATACCATGAATAGCAACACGCGAAATAGAAGCAGCATCGTTTATAAGCGCCATGCTCATATTGTTACAATGTATTATCTGTTCACTGGGGCTAATTCTGGTGTACATTTCACCCATGACAGACCAGTTCTTGTGAGCTTCTAGGGGTGTAGTTGGATGTCTCATGTAGTGTAGTTAGATATCTTTCGGGTACCACAATGGTGTGTATTTTGGGGTGTTTTGGAGCCTTAAGAGAGGGTGCAGTTGGTGGTCTCAAGTAGTGTAGTTGGATATCTTTCGGGTACCACGATGGTGTGTTTTTGGGGGTTGTTGAAGCCTCAAGAGAGGGTCCAGTTGGACATCTCAAGGAGTGTAGTTGGAGATCTTTCGGGTACCACAATGGTGTGTATTTGGGGGTGTTTTGGAGCCTCAAGAAAGGGTGCGGTTGGAGGTCATTTGGGAATCACAATGGTGTGCATTTGGAAGTGTTTGGAAGCTTGCAATAACAGGTCGAAAAATGCACCACCAATGAAACAGCCACGTCACGGGCCTGCATAGTCAGACTGATTTATCGGGTGTACTTCACGGCAAATGGCATACAGACTTAATTACAAAATAGGGTGGAGTTGAGGGTCGATTCCTAGCTAATTAACGTGAATACTTTACCTCAGAATAGGGTGAGTTGAGGATCTAGTCATCGGTCACTGGCACGAATATTTCACCACACAATGGGGTTGGTTTACTCCACGATAACCGGCGTTACATAATTGGCTAGAAGTGTACCTAGATAGTTATTCTTCGAGCAAGACGTCGAAATGTCGTTTGTATGGATTGTGATATCCTATACTTGATCACAATTATTATTATTAAAACAGTATTTCGGGTTTATAACTGTTTGGCAGAGGTCTCGTTTTACAGCAACACCAATTAGCTTTGTAAAACTAACATTTGCAATAGCTGCATGTAAATGTATTATGGTTGACCCGTGTTATCTGGTACGAAATGGTGTTGTTGTTGCACAGCCGATATGGACAATTGACGTGCAATCATGGTACCACGGCCCGCTCGATGACTTACCGGTAGCCCATGACCGCACCGAGTTCGGTGGTTGTCGATTCCAGGGTCTCACACAATGTGGGTCGAAGTACTACTATGTCCCTAACAAACATTGGTGAACAATTAGGGCGAGATAAGACGAGACAATAACGCGAGTCCACGTGAATGTTTGGAATAGCACGTGGCTATAGAGACCATTTCAGTTTGTGACTGACATTTGTTGCTTGGCGTGAGATGTGTGTGACGTGATTGTCCACCATGTCAGTATTACACACGTGATATTGGACCAAGGCCCACGGCTCAGTGTCGGATCACTGCCACGGCGCATTAAGAACATTGAGTAGTATGATTAAGGAAGCATTAGTTGAGAGAAAACAACTGCTAACATAGCTGGGTTTGCACCTTGACTAACCTCGATTATTACAATTGCACCGTCGGTTGTGATCGTTGTAGCTCGGATCAGTGTCAGGCCTGCTGGTTGCCGAGTCCAGCGGTGTAAGTTTGAAATGTTGTTTACAAGTCCCTCTACAATACCTCATACATTATTTATACCACGTGATGATCATTGAAAATTAAAATCATCATTAACGCTCCTTTGATGATATCGAGGATAGTCTGTCGCTGGTAGCGCTTATAATATCAACGAGGTAGTGTTGACGTGAAGTGAATAGTCAAGCGAAGAACCGAAGAACCGAGTGGTTGGTATCAAGGTAATTCTTATATAGCGCAGTATCCACACATCAAGACTGTTCAAAACGCTTTACACTTTACTTCATGGCAGACCTGTTCAATCGAACACAATCTGGACTTCTCTGAGAAGCATCCAGCCACGCTGCAATTAATGCGCGAAAACTTTGTACACAAATATGCACCATTGTCTATAGACAGGTAATTACTCATACAGCTAAGTGAACTGGGCACCACTACATGAATACGGTGTTCAAAGCATCAATACACGAACACGGCGTTCAACGTATCAATACGGCTGTTCGTGCACAAATTTACCGGGTTTATTTCTGACTCCGCTGCAGTTTCTCCGTTCAGGGACGGGTGGGTCTATCCAGGCACTTCATATGCGACACTAATACCACCTGACGTCTCGGCGTGTAACAAATCATTCAGGAGACGAGGCGTTTGGAACTTTGCCATAACTATTCTATGTAACTGCTGGTTGTGAAAAGTACAGTAACACGAATTGATTGTGTCAATTGGTTTACACCACCTGCACAAATGTCAATTGTCAAAACGTTATTTATAGCACTGTTGATTTTTTATTGGTGCAAACCGGTCACCACAATAAGCCTTCAATTTACGCGCTTTAACCTTTAGCTATTTAACCGTGTGCCTACTATTTACCCTTTTTGGCGTTGACCCGTATCAATGAATGCACTGACCCGTAACGGCAATGTCAGTACTTCGGTATGGTGCGTTGTGAGTTACGAGACAGTCGTTACAGTGTCATCTGTACCCTCTGATTTCAACTTCAACATGTACGACGTAATATTGCCAGGCGTTTCTCGGTTTTAAATTGCGTTAGCATAAAACGACGACGGAACGGCTGATCGGCTGGCTACACCGCACGTCGCACCCGCAAGGCCCAAGTTTAGTACTGTTTTTATGACCGATATATTGATTGGTGACCGACTACAATCAACTGGGGTCAGTGTGACCTGGCACTATAAGGTTATGCTATAATCAGTTCTTCCACGTCGAACATTGACTATAGAGAGTTATATTCCCGGCAGTGCAACCGATGGTGCACATGACTGGCAGCGTGCGACTGGTTGTTGCCGCGCTCGTATAATAAATACTGTGAGGTGACGTTCGTCGAAATACGGCTCGCATGATTCTGATAATGAATGAATGAACGTTTATGAATGAACGTTTATTCAACAACAACAACAACAACAACAACAACAACAACAACAACAACAACAACAACAACAACATAATACATGTTTGTTGCTGGTGCTGCTGAAAGAACATAGCTGAAGTCATAGACTTATGTGTTGCTATGCCCTACTCGAACTAAGAAAACTGAATAAATACAACAGGAATTATAAATAAATCACAAAATAATATTCACAACTCATATATAAACTTGTTACTATAGTGCTTATGTTACTACTACATAGGTTTAACAAAACGTCACCTTCAATTAACAATTCACAAATATGTAGAAAGTAATGACAACTTGATTGTTTTTTTAAATTGTGTTAAACTTGGAAGCTGAGTCAATTTATTTGATAAATTGTTCCACGTTTTTATACCCTTGACGGTGATTGACAGCAGTCGGAGGGTGGTGTTTGTCTTTTTAACATAGAACAATTTGCTTTGTCTGGTATCATGTATGTGTATAGCTGCGGTTGGTTCAAATAATGCTTGAACACGACCATTTAAAGAATGGTTGTTTGCTTTATAAAGTATGATCATAGTCTTGTATTTAACTAAATCATGAAATTTAAGCATGTTTGAGAGATGGAAAAATACAGATGTATGATCATGGTAATTAAGATTATAAATAATCCGTATAGCTTTTTTTCTGTAACATAAATAGTTTTCTGAGTCTAGATTGATAAGTATTTCCCCAGATCTCACAGCAATATGACATATGTGGTTCAACAAGTGAATTATATAATGTGTGTAACGCTTGACAATCAAGAACATGCCTAGTTTTATACAAAACTGCTATGTTTTTTGATACTTTTGATTCAACCATTTTTATGTGTTCTCTCCATGTTACGTTTTCGTCAATGGTTACTCCAAGGAATTTAGTATATGATACCTACTCAATGTTTTTCCCATTCAAAACTATATTCACATCTGTTCTAGGTTGCTTTTTATTGTTGAACATTATAAAATGTGTTTTGTTCACATTAAATGATAATTTGTTCGCTCGAAACCACAGGTCTAGTTTTTTTAGTTCGTTGTTAATAACAGTGCTTACTTCATCTGTGTTACTAGCGGAATAAAAAATGTTTGTATCATCAGCAAACAAAATACTATCAAGCAATGTTGAGACTTCACACATGTCATTTATGTACAGTATAAATAATAACGGGCCACGTATTGAACCTTGCGGGACTCCACACTTGATTTCCTTTTGTTCTGAGTTACTGTTGTTATAGCATACATATTGTCTACGGTTGGTTAAGTAGCTTTTTATCCAGGCCAGAGCCAGACCCCGTATTCCGTAGCATTGCAATTTACTTAGCAGTATGTTGTGGTCAATAGTGTCAAAGGCTTTTTTTAGGTCGATAAAGACCCCAATCGTGCTTTGGCATTTATCCATTGCGGATGTAATTTTTTCGACAAATTCTGTTAAAGCTAGTGAAGTTGAGTGATTACTTCTGAAGCCATATTGCCCATCTGTCAATATGTGTTGTGTTTCAATGAAAGACCTTAGCCTTTTGTTGAATATTTTTTCAAATATTTTTGAAAATTGGGATAAGAGAGATATAGGTCTATAATTAGAAAATTGAAAACGATCTCCTGACTTAAATATAGGAATGACTTTTGCTAATTTCATATCCGCTGATCAACGATCTGTTAAAAATGTGAGTTAGCAGTTGTACAATTTGCTTTATTACATGCTTAAGTGTTTTCATGCTGATTTCATCGTGTCCGTATCAAGTTTTACTTCTGCACCCAGACACAATTTCGAGTACTTCTTGCTCAGTAACGGGGGACATATAAATTGATTGTGATACAGTACGTTTTACAAAGTCGGTTGGCTTTGTTCCCGGGCAGGGTTCTATGAGGTTGGATAATTTAGTACCTATATCGACGAAGAAATTGTTAAAATGATTAGCTATTTCTTTATTTTCTAATACTACTATGTTATCGCCAACATGAAACTTGTTCAAATATGTGGTATCAGATTTTCTTTTACCTATTATGCTGTTAAGAGTTTTCCAAGTTGCTCTTATATTAGTCTTACAATCGTCGAGTTTTTTTCTGTAATATTTTTTCTTTTCTAGACGTAATAATTTTGTTAACTTATTTTTGTAATTTTTGTAGCGGATTTCTGTTAATTCTGTCCTATTCTTTAGAAACGCTAAGTACATGTTATTCTTCTTTATGCAAGCGTTTTTTAGCCCTCTTGATAACCAAGGTTTATCATTGTTTATCACGTTGTAGTTTTTACAGGACAGGCATCGTTATAAGTATTATTTAATATTTGCATAAAGCGCGAGAATGCTAAATCAGGGTTTGACTCGTTCATTACAGTGTCCCAGTTTGCATAATTTAAATCGTGCTTAAATTTTTTTAATGAGTCCTCATCTAACGTTCTGTTATATTTATATGTTGGATCATCGTTAATAACCGCATAAGTGCTGTTGTCACACAGGACGAAAATTGGCATATGGTCTGTAGCATCGCTTAAAACAATGCCGCACATTTTGTTTCTACACAGTTCAGAACAGAAAATGTTATCTATTATACTAGCAGTCGTGCATGTTACTCGTGTGGGCCTGGTGATCAAGGGATATAATCCAGAGCTGAACATTTGATCAATGAAATATTTTGATTCAGCTTGCTCTTCGCAGTGCAATAGGTCTATATTGTAATCACCACATATATACACGATTTTGTTGGTGAGATTTCCCAGTATGAATGAGAGATTGTCATTAAATTTGCTGATGCTGGTATTCGGTGCTCTATACATACAACCGACATTGATTTTTTCGTGTTTACTAATTTGTATCTCAATAAAGATGCTTTCAAAACAGTCATCAATAGCATACGATATATTCCTTAAACAAATATCAGAAGACTGGCAATTGTTAAGTAGAGATTCACACACATATATGGCAACGCCGCCACTGTGTTTGTTTTTTCTGGAATTACAGTACAGTTTGTAACCCGAAAATACGACATCGTTACAGTTTACTTCACTTCCGTCCCAATTGTTTTCTTTAAGCCACGTTTCTGATATAGCAATTATATGAAATTTATACTCCATGCTTTGGATAGTATCTTTAATCTTGGGTAAGTTAGCTTTTAAACTCCGAGCATTAAAGTGTATCATACTCAGTTTGATTGGCTGGTTTTTACCAACACTGCTAAAGTTTGTTGAAAATTGTGCTGGGGTGTAGTATTTACATTGCGTGGGCAAATCGTTATACAACAAACAATCAGTATCAATATCGTGTTCGTAACAGTGTTCATTATAATCAAACGGTGTATCATACGGAGGCGTTAACTCGTCATTTTGTTGTGTAGTTGACGCCATGGTTAAGTCATCACAAAAACGTTTGTCAGGATAGTCAACGGGTACTTGGTTGTTTAACCACGGTTTGCGACATCATGTCGCTCTCTTAACACCAGTTTGTCAAATGACAAATATGCGACTTTGCCTTCTTCCCTGGCCTTCATCATTTTTGGTAGCAGTTCTTTCCGCCTCGCCATGACCCTCTCTGCGAATAGTCCTCGTTCACGTAGGTGCCACGAGGCCGTTTCTTCTTCGCCGCCTGCAGTACCAGCTCGCGGTCCTTGAACGACTCGAACTTGACCACGATGGTCCGGGCTCTCGTCCCCGTGCCGCCAGTTCGGTGCGCGCGACCGATGTTGATGGCGCGCACTTGGGCTTCGGGGAGTTCTAGGGCTGTTGTCATAGCCCTGCGCACGCTCTTCTCCGTCTGCTCCCACGTCTCGCCGTCGATCTCAGCAATGCCGTCGAAACGTAGATTACAGCGTCTTGACTGGTTTTCTTGGTAGTCGATCGCGTGCTCGACTTTCTTGATCATTTCTTCAAATTCGATCATCTTCTTCGACAGATCGTCAATGTTTTCCTTCGACTGCTTCTCTTTGATCTCCTCGACTTGGATTTGCGTGTACTGCAAGCTGACTCGGAGTTCGGTCAGCGCGGTGGTTGTCTCACGCATAAAGCTGTCCACCCTCCTGTTGATTTCAGCTACCGCGCTTTGCAAGCACGCTTGGTACGCATCTTTTTGTATTTTCAGGAGCTTCTCAACGTAGGTCTGGCTTTCGTCCGCGTCAGCGCTTACTTCTAGGTGGATGTCGGCAGCAGGGGCCTCGGTGGCACCACTAACGCCCGCTCCGGTCTTGGGCGGCTTTGCCTTAGCCTTAGCCATCACGGTTTGCAAGTGTCAGACGCTTAGCCACAAACAATGGCTTACCGTTAACGCACTTGAGTGGACACCACTTCAGCGGCTATTGTTCGTCGTCAATGTGTCCAGGTGAATGCTATGATTCCGTGTCAGCGAAGGTGAAATTTCCCGCGCCGTACTGTTCAGATGGGCGATATTCCCAATGCAACAGTACAATATCCGAAGTAAATATATAAATGTTCACGTGTTTTGGCTGTACAAGTTGTGAATTCCTTCACATATATGAAGATTCACTTACTCGCCTGCACAAAACTCAATCTTTATATTAATCGCACGCGTACAACCGGACAAAAACACAATTTGTTGCGGAGCTCGTAACACACGTCTGTTCAATCTAACTTCCGAATTAGTAAAATAATCAAAGTAAATGTTCAACACGTGTCATTGGTTAGCGGATACGGAACTAGTTTGTGTATGGTTTCGTATTACAGTTATCATGCACCAATTTGTTGAATCATGTTATATCAGAGTACGCATCAATTAACAATAGTTTAATATGTATCACTAAGTAAAATAAAAATAAATCGAATCGACTAACACTTCGAATAAAACGCGAATTTGGCTGACCAAAACTTGGCTTAGGAAAAAAGTAATATTTCAGATTATAATTGTATATTGTCTTTTGTCTTGAGAGGTATGCCGTAACAGTTCCGTAATTTATTTACTTACTAAAATGAATATTTTCGGAAAGACTAACACATTGAATATTGCAATAGTAACACAGAATTAAAACAGGTGTAAACCTACGTTCCTTATCAAATGAACAGCACTCTGACAGCACCGGTGACACAGTGTACCTAACAGCACTCTGACAGCACCGTGACACATTGCACCTAACAGCACTCTGACAGCACCGGTGACACAGTGCACCGAACAGTAGCATGCGTGATGCTTAGTAAATGACATGTGGAAGTAATCTAGTAGAGCTGTCAATAGTCACACAGCTCTTGCCAATCTGATTCTCGTATATTTTGTTCTTAGTTAATCGGCAGGTATAACAATAGTTATTGCAGTACTTGATATCAGCGTTGTCATATCGGTCATGGAATCCATATTGCGATTACAACTCGACGCAACCACAAGGTGATGTGTTTTGCAAATCTTGAACGCACGAGCCTGGCATAAAAACAAACGAACAGACGTCGATGACAACGCAGAAGTTTGCGTGCAAGTGGGGTAAGACCACATTAAAATTTTACATAGGCGGCCATTATAACGTTTCCTTCATTTCCTGCTAAATTTGACGAAAAATTTTCTTGAAAATTTCACAGCATATTTAACCTCCATTGACATAAGTGCTGTGGAAAACTCGTAAAATTCTTATACTTCAGTTTTCTGAAAAATCCACCCAAACCTGACACCGGTCAATTTCGCCCCAATCTGGTGACGGATTTTGAAATGTTGGTGCGTTCTGCAAAATAGCCACTGTGCGAATACGCGAGCGACTAGCATATGTTTATTGCTACCTCGTGAAAGATCTAATGTAGTAGTACATTCAGTATTCACTGGACTGACATGTGCCATGCCATAGTGCTCGAAAAAATTCACACATGACACCAAGACGGTATTTTCAAGGGCACTCTTTCGGTAATGGCGGACGAATCCTTAATGTGGTCTTACCCCAAGTGTGAAGCGGTCTCTCTGTCGTTGCGCGGTGCACAGCAAACAGGGCGTTACAAACGGCGCAGCGAGGCCCGTGGGCCTCTGAATGAGCTATTTGCGTATAGATTTCTAGATAGTGACGGCGTTTTTATCACTTTTGCATTCGTCATTGCGAGCCCGCCCCTGGGCGTAGTGAATCATTCCTGCGAACAGCTGTAACGAAGGTCGCTGTTGTGTTCGCGCTACGCTTAATTGAACCATTGGTCGGAAACCAGTGTAACACCATTCAAAATAATCACCTCTTCACAAAACAAGTTCACAGTTCGTTCATAATAGGTGTTGGTTCAATAGTATATTGATGCATTTAGTTTGATCAAGCATCTTAGAGAGTACGATTTAAGGCGTCATAACATGTTATTTAAAGCTCATTAAACGTGTATTAGTCATATCATGTTATTGCTCACAAGAATAGCCAACTATAATTATAGTCGCTGTCACAGCCTGACTCCAGTTATACCAATGTTCCAGTTACACAAATGTCTCTAAATATATATGTGCAACGAACAAGACAGAATCTCGTGATCGACACCGCTTTATGAAATCTCACTCAGTAAATGTGACACTTTAGTCCATCCTCACGCGCCAGGAGTCGCTGCTGTTGATTACGTCAGTGCCTGCCAGCAGTACACCCTGCCCCCTGGCTGATCGCTTTGCAAAACTCTGAATTTAAGCTCAACCTATGAAATCGCTTACTAGATCAGTGGCTGACGGCAGATCGGGTAGTCATAATAAAACAAATTTCAACCAACCGTGGCTCGTGTTACATGTACTGTTTAGGAAGTAGAAGCAATTATTCGAATACACAATACCGCTCAGCTGCTCGTGCTAATGGGCGAACGGGTCATTATATATTGTGATTCCCAGAAGTCGTTTATCCGTCTTCAAATTGGGGCAGGTATTTGCGCTGTTCTCACGGGTGATGCAGTCGCGACTGGCGAAGTCAATTACTAGTTTGACTCAGCTAACTTCCGCACTTCGTGTAGCAGATCTGCCAGGGCTAGTTTTGCATGGCAAACAGCCCTGGCTTGCGATGGTGCTTTAGCCCAGGAACGTGATATAATTTAGCCCAGTAACGTGCGACAATAAGACATCCTGGTAACTTATGACAATCTAGCCCAGTAACGTACGACAATACAGCCCAGTGACAGGTGCCAACCTCTCCTTATAACGGCGCGACGGATTCACAATTCTAGGTCCAAGTACAGCTACTAATTCAGCAAACTTCCGCACATTGCTTAGGGTATCTGCCCGGGGTAATGTGGTCAACTACTGCCACTGGCTTACAGGATGAGTAGGCGCACATCATTGAACTAGGCGCACCGAGCGAAAAGCGGCAGTGCCGAGTTGTTTACGCCACATGTGAAACAAAGAAACCACAAAAACGAGCTGATTGACACCCGTTTTCCACACGGCAACTCCCTAACCGAAGTAAGACTCTTGTGCAACACGCACCAATCCTAACCAAAGCACTTCCGTTACGCCCGGGATTACGTGCCCGCTCTACCTTCCGGTTATGCGCGAACTATTAACCTAATCCATACGACGTGCCCGGCCAAGTAAACAAAAAGTCCGGAAAAAGAGCCTCGTATAGATTGAACGAACGTACACTAAACCAACACGTTAGCCAATTTTGTAAAACTAACTTATGCATCGCGGGTGTAGCGAACTTCTTTCAACATGACAGTTGGGTGTGGCGTGGCACTGACGTACGTTTGTATCAGGACACTTTGTGTTGCTAAGTTGAACAAAGTTCTCAACAGCAATCAGGCAGACTCGACACCCGACCACCGGGACAAGACGACCAAGCATCGTTTCCCAGGTCCACGCTTGCGTCCCGTGCTCTGCAAGTGTACTGTGAGTGACGTCACTCCTTACTAGATTTTGCGTAGTAAACAATTCCCGCGTGTTTCCCTACCTTATATATTATTGTGTACAGTTGCTAAGTTGCTTTTACGGAAATGCTGATTATAGTAGTATTAGTCTTGTTTCGCAGAGGTTGTTTTCTTAGCAAGTATGTTAGCTTAAAACGGTAAACGTATTACCGAATAAAACCTAACCGTTTTTGTTGTGACAATAACCATATGTGCCGTTCGCCGTGTACGACGCGCGTCCTGTATATGCAGGGAGACACGATGCGGCGGACGAGTAGACGTTTCGGTCAATATTGGCGCAACTTAGGAAGTGGCGTTGAAGACAATTATCGATTACAAAATTGATAACTGGAGGTTAAAGAGGGTAAGGGTGTGTGAAAAATGACGCGATCTCTATGCAAAAAAGACAATTGTTTTACATAGTTTAACGAAAACGTTACATCAGCAGCATATTATATTCGTTAAGCATCCAAGGTCTTAGATCAACATTGCGAATCTACGTCTGGCAGATAACGACGATGTCTCATCGGCAATAGGGCAGGGTCTTCCAACGACACGCACTAACACACAGACGTACGTACACACGCGCATGCAGTAACACTCGCACACTCGCAAACTATAAATTAAGACGGAAATCTCCTAATTTAAACCAATGTTCCACCACTCATTACCGCGTGCAAACGATACTATCTTGAAGGAGGAGTACTACCCAATGCAGCTGTTTTTACAGCTGTAAATAACCAGTTGCCTTTGCGTACGAGATGGATCTACTGCGACGCGTGAGCTCTCAAGGACACGCCCGCCAGTCCATAAAGACGGCGGCGTCAAGGTGTCAGTCTCCGCCGGGGGATGACCGGTTCGTTCCAGTTCCTCGTGTTGATTCATCAACGCCGCGCACTTCCTGGAAGTTCGCGCGATCGGGTGGCTGCAATTCGACCCATGTGTCGGGAAAATACACCGATAATAAACTCTGGGGTTTCTAGAAGTTAGTATTTTATATGTTTAGGTGTGCACCAGTTGGCTATTTTGAATAAACACGTCGCAGAGTTCGACATTTGACATTGTGCTATCCAGTGGTGTGGATGGTGATTTCAGGCTCTGGTTCTGAGGCGATATGAGCATTAATTATGTGCAATATCAAATACAAAATGATGGATGGGCGGAAGGGCGAACCAACTGGGGCGAATGTCTTTGCTTTAAGGTTGGATAAATGGGAAGGTGTTTGTTTGTTGCAGAAAATCAGAAAACCATTTAAGAGAAGGTCGTTGGTTTGAGGTTGGATAAACGGAAGAGTGTTGGTTTGTTGCAGAAAACCATTGAGTTGATGTTGTTGGTTAAAGTTTGAATAGACGGAAGGGTGTTGGTTTGTTACAAAAAACCATTGAGGCGAATGTTGTTGGTTTAAGATTAGATAGACGGAAGGGTGTTGGTTTGTAGCAGAAAACCATCGAGACTTATGTTATTGGTTAACGGTTAGACGGGCGGGCAGGCGTCAATGATCCACAACACTAGGAGCGAACCGAACTGATTAAAGGACTACACGCCATCAGGAGAAATGATGTCTTTGTGTCTGCTATTGTCTTCCACCATTATATTGTTGCTATTGTCTTCCACCATTATATTGTGTATCGTTTATACATATTTGCGAGTCGATTCCAACCACTAGATGACCCCACTGCGACCAGAAGGTTGTCGATTCCAACCACTCGATGACCCCACTGCGATCAGAGAGTTGTCGATTCCAACCACTCGATGACCCCACTACGACCAGAGGGTTGTCGATTCCAACCACTCTATGACCCCACTGCGACAAGAGGGTTGTCGATTCCAACCACTAGATGACCCCCACTGCGACCAGAAGGTTGTCGATTCCAACCACTCGATGACCCCACTGCGATCAGAGGGTTGTTGATTCCAACCACTCGATGACCCCACTACGACCAGAGGGTTGTCTATTCCAACCACTCGATGACCCCACTACGACCAGAGGGTTGTCGATTTCAACCACTAGATGACCCCACTGCGATCAGAGGGTTGTCGATTCCAACCACTCGATGACCCCACTACGACAAGAGCGTTGTCGATTCCAACCACTCGATGACCCCACTATGACCAGAGGGTTGTCGATCTATGACCCCACTGCTACCAAAGGGTTGTCGATTCCAACCACTCTATGACCCCACTGCGACCAGAGGGTTGTCGATTCTAACCACTCGATGACTCAACAGCGAAAAGAGGGTTGTCGATTCCAACCACTCGATGACCCCACTGCGACCAGAGGGTGTCTATTCCATCCACTCGATGACCGCACTGCGATCAAAGGGTTGTCGATTCCAACCACTCGATGACCCCACAGCGACCAGAGGGTTGTCAATTCCAACCACTCGATGACCCCACAGCGACCAGAGGGTTGTCGATTCCAACCACTCGATGACCCCACAGCGACCAGAGGGTTGTCGATTCCAACCACTCGATGACCCCTTTGCGACCAGAGGGTTGGTCGGCGTGGGCTCGTTTGACATAATATTGAATTAGGGCCCGATTGTTTCACGGGGCGGACCCTGGCCGGACGATCGCTGCGGCTAGTTGCCAACTGACAGACGAGAATCGTCCATCTTCAACGGCCGTTATCTAGTCACTAGATAACGGACGACGTGGGACAAGTCGACCGAGGGTGAGGACGAGTGATGTAGTGACTAGTCCTACATCTCGAGCCACCACGTGCTCGGACACAAAGCAACGAGCTACAGGTGACACGTGGACCATGGCGCCGCTAACTCGTCGAAAGTTCAACAATCGTTAGTGAATCGGTTCCCCGCCCATGTCTCATATCTGGCCAGTCTTTAGCCATACTTGACGCTGTCGGCAATTACACAATCAGTAGATCACAATATTATTTCATTCTGCTATTGTTGTAAGTGCGAAAGTGTACCTTGAACATAGAAAGTAGATGGACAGTTTGACAGGCAACATTTTTATAATAAGTATGATCAAAATATTGATTATAAAGTGAGCGAATATTGTCTTTATTTTAGAACTTTACAATCTCCCGGGCTCGTTGTGGTTTGTAGCTTTTCGAAATTGTCATATAGCGGAGAAGGCCGTCTTTCCTAAATATTCGCCAGCCCCCGTGGCAAGCTGTTGTGTGTGCTACGTTTGTAGATGATTGAAGAAATGAAGATGTACAAGTCGCCTACATAGGTATAGGACATGACCGCAACACTACACAATCATAAGTGTTTATATCGTCAATCAATATTGATGTTCATGTGAAATCGACGCTTTTTGTGAACTTGACGAACGTTTGACTTATTACTTGGCCTCGTTGAGATTGTACGTTGCACGGCTTCACCAGTAGTGCTATGCCACAAAGGAATATCCCTATTAGTTAGTTCCAGTAGAGGTGATGCATACTTTACAACCAAACACGTGTTTTTTCGTTGTGAAACAGTGGCAACTAATTCAATATTATAGCGCGATATCGGCATTTTTCAATGTTCAAGTTGAAATGCGCTGAGCTGTATTGAAAACTGTATGTCTGTCGATCAGGGAATATGGAGTTTAAACGAGCCGGATCGAACCCGATTTTAGAACCGGTCTCATTGCTTATGAACTGCTGACGTCAACATAAACGACACTGTTAGCGGGTGATTACATGCAAGGTGGCTACGGTCTAACGAAGAGCATGCATCCCACGTGATCGACTAATGTTTCATCCGTAAACTGTTATATCCAGGGTCGCACTGTATAGTTTATGGCTGAACTTGTCACGTTTTACCTGCTCACTCAGCTCCACTACTTGCTGTGTTGGTCCCACTTCTTGCTGTGCTGGCCACAGTACTAGCTGTGTTGGCCCCATTACTTGCTGTGCTGGCCACAGTACTAGCTGTGTTGGCCCCACTACTAGCTGTGTTGGCCCCAATACTTGCTGCGTTGGCCACAGTACTAGCTGTTTTGGCCCCACTACTTGCTGTGTTGGCCACAGTACTAGCTCTTTTGGCCCCACTACTTGCTGTGCTGGCCACAGTACTAGCTGTGTTGGCCCCACTACTTGCTGTACTGGCCACCGTACTAGCTGTGTTGGCCCCACTACTTGCTGTGCTGCCCACAGTACTAGCTGTTTTGGCCCCACTAGCTGTGTTGTGACTAAGTTACACCCTCACGTGTGACTACGTTACTCCATCCCCTTTGACTACGTGACTCCATCCCTGTGACTATGTTACTCCCTTCCTTGTGACCACGTTACACCCTCACATGTGTCTACGTTACACCCTCACTTGTGTCTACACTACACACTCACATGTGACTACGTTTCTCCCTCACCTGTGACTACGTTACTCCATCCATGTGAATACGTTACTCATTCCTCTGTGACTACATTACTCCATCCCGTGTGACTACGTTACTCACTCCTCTGTGACTACGTTACTCACTCCCCTGTGACTACGTTACTTTATCCCCTGTGACTACGTTACTCACTCCCCTGTGACTACGTTACTCCCTCCCATGTGACTACTTTACTCACTCCCTTGTGACTACTTTACTCACTCCCTTGTGACTACGTTACTCACTCCTCTGTGACTACGTTACTCCACCCCCTGTGACTACTCACTCCCCTGTGACTACTTTACTCCCTCACCTATGACTACGTTACTCACTCCCGTGTGACTACGTTACTTCACCCCCTGTGACTACTTTACTCACTCCCCTGTAACTACGCTACGCACTCCCCTGTGACTACGTTACTCCACCCCCCTGTGACTACTCACTCCCTGTGACTACGTTACTCCCTCACCTATGACTACGTTACTCACTCCCCTGTGACTACGTTACTCCACCCCCTGTGACTACTTTACTCACTCCCCTGTAACTACGTTACGCACTCCCCTGTGACTACGTTACTCACTCCCATATGACTACGTTACTCCATTCCCTGTGACTACGTTACACCCTCACCTGTGACTACGTTACTCCCCTCGTGAGTCGACTCAACGACCGTGATTTCCCATAACGGTTATTTTGCACCAGTATTGAGAGGGCCATCGCGTGCACTAACCAGAAGGTGAATTCAACCAGTGCGTCTTATGATGACATAATGGCGGCAATCTAGGTCAGCGATAACGATCACAGCGTCTTATAACTGTCAGTTTATCGAAAATAGCCGCATAATTAAGGTCGATTTGTAGATAGGTTTTGTGCCGTGTACAATCAGCGAGTGCATGGCACACAACATAAAGCATAAGTTGTTCGTGTGGCATTGACAAGAGAAGTACTATACAAGACCCTGAAGGTAAACATGTTCAGCTAGTGGCATCTGTAATCAATCAACATATGCCACAACAAAAGCCTACGGCACAGTCCAGCAACTATGCTAAACCACCTCGTAAAAGAGCGATAATGAATTAATGAAATGAATGAACACGTATCGCTGTTGTGAAAGCGTCCGTGTGGTTCTCTGTCACGTTTGGGATATGCAAAGCGGACACATTTGTGTAATTACTCGATTCTCGAAACAGGTTGTAGCATACGGAGAGTGAGAAAGCGATTTGTTTGAATGTGCTAGTTGTTCTCGATTGAAACACATGCTGCATGATAAGGACAGGTGTCGACGCAAGGTTCTGTCCCGGGTTGGTTACGGGAAACGAACAATAAACAACTGGATGAATACATAACCAAGGTGACCGCGTTGACTCGACTGTGATTCGTGGATATATATATATATATATAGATAGATATATATATAATGACGTCAGAAAATGTGGGACACCACGATTGATTACGGGGAGTTGTTACTACGCGCTGACTTGTGTTAACATCGCAATAATTCTAGTACTTTGTGAAACAGTGTCCATGAACATTTGTAAAGTCGCACTAATTCTAGTACTTCTGAGACAACGTTCATGAACAATATGTAAATTCGCAGTTGTTCTCGTCCTTGTGAAACATAGTTCACGACTCATTTGTGTCGTCGCAGTATTTCTCATTATACGAAGCTCATGAACCATTTGTAACGTTGCGGTGGTTTTCATCGTTTCAAAACAGAATGCAAACACGTTGATGTGCACGCAGCGCGAGAATAGGTCTGTCCTCCGCAATTAGCCGTGCGTCGTCTTTGTCAGCGGTATTGAACCTTTTTGGCTCTACTACTCCTTGAGCGAGCCAGCAAAATCATAATTACCCCTCCATTTCATAATACCAACCTCGAGAAAAAGAAATATTTGAAAGAACATTTAGTCGCATAATTGATATGTTTAATAATTCATTAGTAAAATATAAAATTAGCCATACATTGGCTTGCTGACAAGCAGTACTTTACACAAGAAAGTATCTGCGTATGTTTGCATTTTTCGTCCATCCAAGAACAAGATGATTTTTTCTCTTAGTTCAAACACGATAAAATGCTCTCCGTGATAACCAGCGATCATCTATAATTATATAGAAGAGACGAACACTGGAATCGGATCCAACTCTTCACGTTCAAGGATAATTCTGGAGTTCGTGGCACTCCGTGGTAAACTGTTTAGAGAACTTTCAGGTGCTAATTCTTCTGCAACTAAAACGGCGTGATCCAAAAGTAACCTTGTTCGTCTCAGATGTCCAGTTTTCATGATGGTATCCTGAAGTGATTTCTGTTTCATCTACCTCCCTTGTTCCTCGCCAAGGACGAACCTCGATGCTTCACCTAGACTTGGCTTGACGAGATCCTCTTCGACGATAAAGGATTCCTTACTTTCAGTATAAGACATTCTTAACTTGTAATACATCTTTCCACAACATGTATCTTCAATCAATGTAGTGCGCTACAAGAGCGTAGTCGTGATTAATTAATTGCTGGAAAAAATCCCCCCATACATTAAAGTACTTGTTTTATCTCCTGGAAATGTCAAAATTACCCCCAAGAGGGCAATTACCTCCAGGTTAAATACACCTGGTTTATGTCAACTGTCGTCATACTGACTCGACCCTGGCGCGATAATCTGGTTTATTGCTTTATTGTTGCACGACCCGTGCCACGTATACAAGACTCTCGTGCTCCGAGCGTCCAGCGCGCAACCCTACCGGAGTGGGACCGTCGTTAGTCACTCCAAGCTTCTCACATAAGACATCTGCTCGATAACTTGCAATGCACCAACGCGGATACGTGTGTGAATATCTCAAATAGCACATAAAAAGAAAAAAGTCAAGAGATTAGCTTGCCAGTGACCGGTACAGTCATGGTGGTTCATTTCACGCGACGTTTTCCCCGATAACCATTGAGACTGCGGTTAGAAGTAACACCCCTTTCGAGGAATTTTACTAAGGTTGCCGCCTAGTTAAGTTGCTTTTTTAAATCTAATGTACTGAGTGACCAGCGGTTCACTTGCTGTACTTCGCTTGTCAATATAATAAAAGAAATTGGATAAGATAAACATGTTATCTGTCAGTATCTCCGATGGAACAAAGTGGTTGTATCCTTCCACAGTTGAGTTTAACTCAAATTCCGACCAACAAATGCCTAGATATGGTGCATTTAGCCAGAGCCGTGCTGCTACACTAGGGACTATTTATTGTTAATCATTTATACAATTTACACCAACATGAAACTACTGCGGTTCCAGGAGACGCCTTTCCAATAAAAAAGCTGTATTAGTCAGCTATTACACAGCTACATTTGTGGTTAAAGCGGACGAGGATTTAGCCACATATTTAATATAATTATTGACTAACTGATGTACAAGTCTGTGAAATGTTGAATCCAATGCACGTGCTGCCCTCTTTCGAATGATGGTTAAACCACGCCTTTCTATCACAAGGAAGAAGGCACGTTAACGTTTTTGAATTTTCTTATCTGGTAATGATAGAATATGTGTTGGCATTATTTGTGAGGAATATTTGATCTACAGTTGTATACATGCGTGTTTTCATACGCACAAGGCTTTCACGCGTCTTCTGTTTTCTTTGTTCGGTTGTCCATGCACTATGTGTGTGTCTGTGTGTGTGTGTGTGTGTGTGTGTGTGTGTGTGTGTGTGTGTGTGTGTGTGTGTGTGTGTGTGTGTGTGTGTGTGTGTGTGTGTGTGTGCGTGTGCGTATGTGTGTGTGTGCGTGCGTGCGTGCGTGTGCTTGTGTGAAACGTGAACAGCACTGAACTACGGAAGACAGTCCACCTTTCTATGTCTGTTTGTTGTGCAGTCTTGCTAGCAGTTAAATGCTGCTTGCTATAGGAAGTAGTTTATACCGTCCACTTGAAACTGGGACCATTAAGGTTACTATCATGCTGCAAATATGATTTACTCAAATATCTGGTCTAACAAATTCCCAATGTGTCTGGGGGGATTTCAGTAGATATAACCACCGCTTGCGACAGTGACGTAAGACCACATCGTGACATGTCTACAATACACACGTCGACCTTTGCGCTAGACCCTGTAGGTGGCAGCATTGTCTTCTGTCAAGTCATTCTGCCACCCACAGAAGTTTCGCGATTTCACAACTCTGACCCACACATCATACATAGTTCCGTCGGTCAATTTCGCTGAACGCTAAAAGTCGCACCATTAACATATCTCTTATAAAAGCCGTGGTTTCGCGCGAGAGGCGACACGTGTCTGTCTTTACGTAAGTTAGTAGAAGTAGCGAAGAAAGAATGTGTTTTGTTAAAATAAGCTCTACGGTCAGGTTGGTAAAACTGTATGTGGTGAATGGAACATGTCTATAATTAAGATACACAAATATGAACAAACTTTGCACATTTATCATGATTTTTCCTATTGTGTAACATCGAATTTGGGAGGCACCCTGTGTGAAGGCTCTTTGTTGGTGCTGTTCACGTGATATACTGGCCGTGTCGTGACGAATAACAGATTGTTATATGATTACTCGCAATTATGACGCAGTTAATTTTAATGACTGACCACACAAAGAAGGTCAATAAAAAACCACATGATACAGTTTCAGTTTAGTAATCATGATAGCAAGTTCGTTCTTATAAACCGCTTGAGTCCCCGGTTGACAGGACGCTACAGGACGCTCGTCGCGCTGATTCCGTTATTGTAGCAAGTCTGTTTGACATCAGCCAATACAGCGTAAGTATTCGTTTCTGTAGATCGAATCCGTTGGCTCTGTGAGTCCGTGTCTGGTTTTCTATTTCCCTGTGTCGGATTGTTTTACTTCTCCTGGTTTAAACACCACGTACCAGGGACCAACTGCTTTTATTGTCTCTGTGAAAAGACACAGGCAACGTGGTGGGAACAAAATTGCGTAGGTTTCCAAGGGGCAGAAGGAAGATTTGAACCCGGACAGTCCGGTGCTCTATCAATTAGGCTACCGCGCCTCACGTACGACACACGCAAATCGATTGTATTCAAGGATAGTTCCGAGAAGCGTATGCATCGTCATATGTAAGCGGATGTCCTGTGTACGTTGCACTGTATGGGACGAACTCTTTGTTAAATCGGCTCTGGTTCTAGAAGCAGACGCGATCGCTGTATTAATGTTCTAATTATGACATGGCCGTTAAGGTTAAAATCATGCCCCAACTAAATAAATTTACGTGCAACGGTTTATACGTAGAGTTATGTTCCTTTTTGTAAAACAACATAACTGTTTTAAAATCGAATTTTCGTTTTATCACAGCTATGACATTGAACCTTACAACAACGTTTGGACTGCCATCGGCGTCATCACGACATTTTGGGAATCCAGTTTTTCATCTCCTCGGCAAATGTTGCTGCGAATAGGCTGTGGCACACGTAGCTGCGTCTGTATCCTCCCCACTCAGCTCGGTTCATTATTGGTGTCGTTTGTAGGATCCACAAGGCCTCTTTCATCCATCGCATGCATCTGTTATTTTTCTTTGTCGACTTCATTGATGTACACTGTACGTTTTAATATCATGATTGTGGTGTAGAGAAAATTCGATTTATATTATTCTTGCAAGTATACGAACATGTTCACCAACATAAATGCGTTATATGGAATATATAAAATACTGAGATGACACCAATGGAGCATACAGTAAGATACACTTAGAGACGATTCAACTGACAGTATCATACTAGAATATTACGAATCAGTGGCGCCCAGCTGTCAACGTTAAAAAACTGTCCTTATAATCTCGCTGTCAACTTCGTCTAGCAACGATATTATTGTCGCCTATCTGTCAGTGTTACGTGAGTGTGAACACCCTAGCTGTAAACTCCGCACTGCTGTAACTGTCACCCAACTATCAACGTTACATCGTCACCTAACCCTCAACATATTTGGGCTGATATCTGAGGCCTTCAAATATCTTTCCGAAATGATTACCATTGGACCTGGAAACAAACAGGAAGCATGTATGTATGCTAGCAATGTCAGTGATCATTCAGCAGGGTTCTCCATTGGTAGATTACATATTGATTCATTTAATCGCATGAACAATTCTACTCGACACAGACGAAGGAAGAACATATTTAATTACTTATGTGACCCATAGGGAGTCACACAACGTGTTGCTGTAATTGGAATCACTCTTTTAAGGACGCTCAACTTATTTATGGCGTTTACATGCACCCGGACCTAATTAGCTATCGTGCTAAACGATCAGTGCTACCTTAGAAAAAAACAGCGCTGTGTTTAGGGTCACTGTGGTGTAGATGGCTATCGAAAGTCGAAACTGACCCAATTAGCGTTCAGCTTTGTTCTAGAGGCGTAATCGTTGACGCTAGACATGAATAGTTGTAACCGCCTGTTGACTGTTGACCAAATACACACAGGGGACTAGTATTAATATAAATCCACAGGCTTATATAAATAACTCTCATTGAGACCCGACAACGTTTTCTTTTCTGCAGATAACGACGCGTGCGATACCGCACTTGACAAGTCGACATACAATGATCTGTGTCGGTCAAACAAAACCGCGTGCTGGCGTTGACTCCGCGGTTGACCACAAAGCTGGGATATAAGCAGACACCACGTGGACATGGTCAACTCGCTCGGTGCCAGCTGACGTCATCCATCTGACTAACCAATTCGTTCGTTGATAATTACTTATAACCACCAGAAGATACACATTTGCCGACGAGTCGGGCGTGATAGACACACATCGTACGACGGAGACATGACGACGGAGTTTGAGAAGAAGAAACAGCGCCATGCGTCGGGAGAGTCGAACATCTCCACCGACAGCGTGAGTAACTACATCCCCACGCCACCAGATGGCGGCTACGGCTGGGTCATCGTTTTCGCATCCTTCATCAATCACGTGATCGTCGACGGGATCTCGTTCACGTTCGGCGTGTTTTACATCGAGTTCCTGAAGTACTTCAAGGAGAGCAAGGGAAGAACTGCACTCGTCGGGTCGCTGCTTTGTGGTGTCTACCTCCTCACAGGTAAAGTCTACAGGTTGTGGTGTCTACCTCCTCATAGGTAACGTCTACAGGTTGTGGTGTCTACTTCCTCACAGGTAACGTCTACAGGTTGTGATGTCTACATCCTCACAGGTAAAGTCTACAGGTTGTGGTGTCTACCTCCTCATAGGTAACGTCTACAGGTTGTGGTGTCTACTTCCTCACAGGTAACGTCTACAGGTTGTGATGTCTACATCCTCACAGGTAACGTCTACAGGTTGTGATGTCTACATCCTCACAGGTAACGTCTACAGGTTGTGATGTCTACTTCCTCACAGGTAACGTCTACAGGTTGTGGTGTCTATCTCCTCACAGGTAACGTCTACAGGTTGTGATGTCTACCTCCTCACAGGTAACGTCTACAGGTTGTGATGTCTACCTCCTCACAGGTAACGTCTACAGGCTGTGGTGTCTATCTCCTCACAGGTAACGTCTACAGGTTGTGATGTCTACCTCCTCACAGGTAACGTCTACAGGTTGTTATGTCTACATCCTCACAGGTAACGTCTACAGGTTGTGATGTCTACATCCTCACAGGTAAAGTCTACAGGTTGTGATGTCTACCTCCTCACAGGTAACGTCTACAGGTTGTAAGTAGTAACGACAATGGTTGTGACAATAATGGTCACTGTGTTACTGTGAAGTGAATCACACTAGCATTGACGTGTCACTACTCCTGTCGTTAAATAAAGCTTTCATACTAACAAAATAATATCATCAACCAGGGGTTTACGGGACGGAATATCCTGCGACCTATACGCATAGAAACAGTACCCGGACGCGTGTTAAATAATCGTTGCGTCCCACGGGACGCATGCGTATCAATGACATATAACAAAATTATATATTGAATATGAATGCCTTTAACTTGGTAGTTTATTACCGAATCAGTTCGTTTTGTATTTCTTTTTACGAGTCCTTCCAAGTAACCATTCCCGTAGGCGTATGCTTCCCGATTCAGAAGGATGCCTAACCCTCCGTGTGGCGCCGCCCTGCGCGTAGTTGTGCTGAGTGCCTCTAGGGACTGATTCGCGAACCAGAATACCATTCCAATCCGTGCGCATGTCCGTTCAAGCTTCAGCGTTTGAACGCAGTCGCCGTGCGTTTTAAGAATTCCTCATTTATTAGAGCTATAGCAAGCACTCCGATCCCGATTTCCATACCGGGGTCGATCGCGCCAGTAGCTCGTCCAACAATCGAACCGATTCGATACCTCAGTGTATTTATGTCACCATACCATATTGTTTCAGATATGCACTGCGTTATTCTAAAATATTGATTTGATGGCACTTTTGAGGCCCAAACAGCGCTCCAGTTTGCGTCAACATGCGATTTATTAATATTGCTTGTTTCAAGTGCGGCGTGCTGTAACCCGCGACCGCAGCGGCGCACGCTGATTCAAACCTGAGCTAGTGCTATTTGGGACTTTATATTCCTGAAACGGTGATTGGTGGAATAAACGCATTGAAGTACAACATTTAGGCACATCTTTCATAATGCCGAAATCGGGATGGACCCGGATTGTACACAACGCCGCAATTAAGTGTCCACAAAGTAATGCGCAGTTCCATCTGCTGCCTATTGGCTATTCCAATGCTACTGTCATCACCACGGTCAGGTTTCCCACCACCGAAACAAATTCAGAAGCCTTCCAAAGTGAGGCGATATCCTTAGCTTAGCCTTAGGAGATCTCCCAATGTGACATTTACACGTAAGCCAAGGCATCTAGCAGACTAGCACGCTCTCTCATAAGTGAGGAAGGCTGCTCTAACTTCCAAAACTACATCAATTATCAAGGGAAAACATGAACAAATAAAACAGTATATTGTAACAAGGCACGTTATTTTGTTAAGTTCCTGTTAGTATCAAACTAATAATAATAATAACCGTGTTTACATGGGTTGTATAAGTTGTGATATTTAGAAAACAATACTTACAATTAAAAAGAGCAATAAGTGGGACCCACGTTACAGGGTTGGGACCCCCTGAAAAGAAGACTGGGGGTCCTGAAGGCCTTTGAACACAAACACCAAGGTAAACCCCTGCATCTACGTTATCAATAGCAATGACTCACTAAAGTTAGTAGTCTTACTATACGTAAGTGTACTAGCAATAATATTAATAACTATAGATATGTAAACTAAGTATACTAGAAGTACTGTGAATAAGTCTATTATACGTACTATTCTTAAGTCTAGTAGACGAGCTATAAGTTACTCTACTATATTTGCTACAAGTAAGTATCTTTATATAACTATAAGTAGTTTCTAAGTAACGGCCATCGTTAATGCAGCGTGAGTCTCCGTTGAACGGTTGTTTGCTTTGCAGACGGCTGTTTATACTGATTGCTTTGTTTGTGTTTCGATATCTGATAATTGTAGTATAGGTCCTGTTTGATTGGATATGCCCAACTGCTTTGCCGCTATGTTATATTACGGCGGATTGGATACAGATAAAAGATCAATCAAAATTTAAATTGGAAATGTTGATGCAGCGAGATTGCTTTCAGGTACGAGTATATCATATTGTACCAATGTGGGGTTGGTTTGTTGATATATTGCGTTAACATCAAGTATGAGATATGTATTAAAAGGTTGCTGACGAAGCTCTGTGTCTGTAGGTCCGGTCGCCGGTGCACTAACCAACAAGTACGGATGTCGTCCGATATGTATGGTCGGCGGAGTGATCGCGGCGTGTGCCTTCGTCCTCAGCACCTTTTCCACCAACATCACCATGTTGATGCTCACGTACGGCGTCATGGGAGGTGAGGGTCGTGTAACTATCTGCCATGGGAGGTGAATGCCGTGTGACAACTTGTCTCGTACATTGTCGTGTCTTAGGGTCGGGTCGTTGCGTACTAAGATCACAGGTCTCGTGAATGCAGGTGAGGAACAGGTGCAGGTGGTTTCGGTGAGGTGTTTTCTCTAATGTGGTGAAATGTCATGCAGCAGATCATGACAACATGAATATGAAACATTTTTGTTATGGTGATCATAATGACGGGTTTCATGTGACATATTGTGACATATCATGACGTATGGTTGTGCGACAAAGTGTTATCTGCATCTACTTAAATAACTATCTATTATGTACACGTTATTCTTAGATATACCACACTATTATAATACAAATGAACTTAATGGCATTCGTGCGTTTGTTAAATACCATTATAGCATTGATAATGAGTGCAGTGGATATATGCCGTGTCGCTCCAAGCGTGGTAACTCATCGGTGTGTTGTAGGCTTCGGTTTCGGACTCGTCTACCTTCCCTCTGTCATATCAGTCAGCTTCTACTTCGAGAAGCGACGAGCCCTGGCGACAGGAATCGCCGTATGTGGCGCCGGCGTCGGATGCTTCTTGTTTGCGCCGATAGGCGGCTTGCTTGTGGAGTCGTTCAACTGGAAGAAGGCGATGTGGATAGTCGCTGCTGTCGTCCTCATCTCGGTCGTGTGTGGCATGTTTATGGTCCCTCTCGAGCCGCCCAAACATCGCCGTAAGCCGCGGGCCAAGAACCTGCTGGACCGCTTCATGGAGAGGTGTAGACGCAGGACGGACACGCGTCGCCACGACTCAATCTCAAGCAACACGATCTACAAGGTGCAGCTCGTGCAACAGGTGAAGCTGGCCCGGGAACAGCGACTGCGTAACGACGACAGCGAGTCGGAGATGGGGTCGATGGCGATCGCCTCGCCGCTCCGGGTCGACTGGTCGGAGCCAACCGTCAACGGCGACGTCGGCAAGACGACAACACTGCCCCGCATCGTTGTCGGCAGCTACACGCCCATCGGACTGGAGGAAGGGCACGGAGAGGATGACGCCGGCATCTTCCTGTCCCCGTCGACGGAACAGGTACCGACGGCCGCTCCGCTGCGGTACGCACTGCCGTCTCACATGGTAGCTGAGATGACAAATGGAGGCAACGCGGCACACCTCAACCGGAGTCTGCCGAATGTCCTCGCCAACGGAGTGACGCCACTAGCCGACGGACCCGATCACAATGACGTCATCAAGAGTCGCAGTACGAACGAACTGGGCGCAAACGGCATTCACAAGTATCCGCACGTGCACCATCGGCGACCAAAGGGCATCCTGAAGGAAGATTATGCCCGACCGCTCTACCGAAAGGACATCTTCTACAGCGGAAGCGTCATGCACATCACGGAGTTCCGGTCACAACCGGACGTCCGGTCGTATGTGCGCAGCATCACGTCGATCCCGCGAGACAACGAGCCCGAGCAGGAGTCGGTCATCTGGCGGTGTCTGCGAGTGCCCAAGGTCGCCAAGCACGTGCTGCAAGACATGCTCGACTTGTCGCTCTTCAAGAACCCCATCTTCATCGTCGTCTGTCTCGGCAACGTGTTTGGCATGATCGGCCTGTACGTGCCGTTTGTGTATCTCGCTGACAAGGCGATGATCATGGGCGTGTCTGAGTCGCACGCCGTCTTCCTGCTTTCTGTCATAGGTACGTACCAGCCACGTGTTCCTGCACTCCATTATAGGCACGTACAACCAACCACGTGTTCGTGCTCTCCGTCATAGGTACGTACAAACAGCCACGTGTTCCTGCTCTCCGTCATAGGTACGTACAACCAGCCACGTGTTCCTAGAATCCGTCATAGGTACGAAAAAATAGTCACGTGTTCCTGATCTCCGTTATAGGTAAGTACAACCAGCCACGTGTTCTTAGACTCCGTCATAGGTACGAAAAAATAGCCACGTGTTCCTGCAATCCTTCGTAGATTCGTACAGTCAGCCACGTGTTCCTGCAATCCTTCATTGGTACGTACAAACAGCCACATGTTCCTGCAATCCTTCATTGGTATGTACAACCAGTCACGTGTTCCTGCTCTCAGTTATAGGTATGTACAACCAGCCACGTATTCCTGCAATCTTTCATAGGTACGTACAAACAGCCATGTGTTCTTGCGATCCTTCGTAGGTACGCACAACCAGCCCCGTTTTCCTGCAATCCTTCACTGATATGTACAACCAGCCATGTGCCCGGTATGAAGAGCACGATAGCAGACCATCCAAAATTAAAGAAACACGACCCTTAATGCGATTATACGAGTCGTGAGGGATGCACATACCTGAATGTTAAGGGCAAGGTATGTGTAAGCTCTGGCAAGTAGAGCAGATATTCTGCCTGCTACTGCATATCAGGAAAGATGATACGTACGTGTTATTCCATTGTTACGAATGGAATCAAAATAAGGTGCATTGTCGCCATGTCTCGTACAACATCCATCCATCTGCTGACACCATTTGCACTCTACACCGACATTGTATTGCGGGCAGTACTTACAGCAGCACCTTCTTTCTGTGGCGAGAATTCTCATCAACACGTGTACTGCTCCATACTGTGATGCCGTTGGTGTGTTACAGGTATCACAAACACCCTGGGCCGAGTGGTGGTTGGCTGGCTATCAGACTTTAAGTGGGTCAACTCTCTTCTCGTGCACAATATCGCCGTCTTGTGCGCAGGCGCAGTGTGCATCCTCAACATGTTCTGCAGCACGTACCCGCTCATGTGTGTGTTCGCGGCCAGCTTCGGCCTGTGCATTGGTGAGTAGAGGGTCCAGCGACTCCAAGCGACAGCGGCAAGAATATGGAGTTAGGAATGTCGCGCGCCTTTTGTGTATAAAATCAAATCAAATTTATTTATACACCACATATCTCTACAAAGCAGATTCAGGGGTGTTTACAAACTAAAACATGATGTAATACATTACGTTGTCGTTATTATATTACAATACATGGGTTACATATGCTAACACAACTACACATTTCGATTATTATGTGGGCCGTGTATGTGTAGACGAAGGTTACTGACTAGACGTGCGAAGATCCGACGTCTTACTTGCTGTATTTTAAAGTCTGATCTTGTTGTTCTTGCAATATCATAATGGTATTATGTAGTAGGTCTACAAAATACATCGATTCAAAATGTACATTCAATAGGATATAATTTTGTATTTAACTTGAATGTTTCGGGGCGAGTAACGTAGGCCGGGGCAAAGTGAAACACCGGGGTAAAGTGACACGCGTTTTGTTTAAGCAGACGGATATTTATTTTTCTTTCATGTCTCCCGTTTCTTAGACTAAACAAAGACTTTAATTTTACCCTGATGGTTCACTGTGCCTCAACCTCCCTTGCATCGTGTTTACACTGCATGCGGATGACGTGTTAACAGCAAGGCAATCTCATTATTACTGCACTTGCAGACAGGAATGAATTTCCGAAAAAGTTCAATCTGTTCGCATTTCTTAGTAAAATATGCCAACAAACGTCTTAAGGGTAATTTGGGTGTACCGAATCGAAAAATCCATGTTGGCAATCTGTGGGAGGTATCCTTGATCCCCTAATTTTGAGAAAACACAAAATGGCGTCCGATTAACCCCCAAATATAAAGCAACACCCTGTTAATTAACACAGTATTGATCACTTAATAAAACTAAACCATTTTGATAGAAATAAACGTCGACTACAGGTGTTGGAAATTGTCGACAACTGTTCGCGAATGTGTTGAACGGCGATGTTCATGTATCCATTCATCATCAGAGTACGATTAAATTATATTACACATTTTTTCGATCAAACAAATTTGGGTATACATGTCTTTAATTAATCTTCGATGTTTGGATACGGACAATCGCTGAGAAATGTTGGTGGTAGGGGTACTAGAGTATATGTACGAGTAGGTGGTACTATATAGCATCGTTTTACAGTAACAACCACCCGACTCGGTACCGTTACAAGTCGTTGGTACCATATAGCATGATCCTACAATAACAACCACTCGACTCGGTACCGTTACAAGTCGTTGGTACTATATAGCATGATCTTACAATAACAACCACTCGACTCGGTACTGTTACAAGTCGTTTGGTACTATATAGCATGATCTAACAATAACAACCACTCGACTCGGTACCGTTACAAGTCGTTGGTACTATATAGCATGATCTTACAATAACAACCATCCGACTCGGTACCGTTACAAGTCGTTGGTACTATATAGCATGATCTTACAATAACAACCACCCGACTCGGTACCGTTACAAGTCGTTGGTACTATATAACATGATCTTAATAACAACAACCCGACTCGGTGTCTTTACATAGATAAATTCGGCGCTATTTGTACCTGACCCGTGTCCGACAACCAGTTCACGAGATGCACCTTTCTTGTCATCCGGTGCGCACTTGTCCTAAATATGTATCGATTAATCGGTCGGTGCCTCGTTTAGCTAATACAGTGCACAGCTGTTGCTGTTATTCGCTAACGCTTCTGATGCTTGGCAGAAACTCTAATATGATTTTCAATACAGCGCACCATAACACAGTCATGTTTAAGAGCGGGTAGCATAATAATAAACTTCTCCTTGTTTAAATATGTTATTTGTCAATATCTCGGGTCATTAACAGCAACATAGATGTGTTAACTGTGCCGCGTACACACGTAGTATCGCTGGTGACGTTGGCAGCATAACGTTACATATTGCGTATACAATCACCAAAACAGCTAACATGAAATTAAGACAAGGATCACACATCGTTTGGCTAATCACTGATTATCGCAGTAGGTCCTGTGCATCGTTGATAAATCATAGCATAACTACTGAAAACACGACACACCATGCTTTGATGTTGATATGTGTAATTGATGAGTGTAAAGCGTTTACTACATCAGTGTGTTCTGTGTATGGGTTCCGAAGTGCGTTGTCCTACTTTCAGCCACCTACATATCGTTGACGTCCATCATCCTGTGTGAAATGATCGGTATCGACAAGCTGACGAACGCCTTCGGCTTGCTGGCGATGGCGCGCGGAGTGTCAGTTATCGCGGGCCCGCCCATCGCAGGTGAGCGGAAGTCGCCTAACTAGTTCATTAGTCTGCTACATACTAGTCTCGCTCATCCTCGCAAGCCAGGGCTGTTTGCCATGCAAAACTAGCCCTGGTAGATCTGCTACACGAAGTGCGGAAGTTAGCGGAGTCAAACTAGTAATTGACTTCGCCAGTCGCGACTGCGTCACCCGTGAGAACAGCGCAAATACCCGCTCCAATTTGAAGTCGGATAAACGACTTATTGAAATCCCAATATATAATGATCCGTTCGCCCATTAGCACGGGCAGCTGAACGGTATTGTGTATTCGAATAATTGCTTGTACTTCCTAAACATTGCATATAACACGAGCCACGGTTGGTTGAAAAGTTTTATTTTTGTAGTTTTATTATGACCACCTGACCTGCCAACAACCATTGATCTAGTGAGCGATTTCACAGGCTGAGCTTAAATTCAGAGTTTCGCAAAGCGATCAGCCAGGGGAGTACTGCTGGTTGGCACTGACGTAATCGGCAGCAGCGACCCTTGGCGCGCGAGGATGGTCTCGCTTAACCCACTCTCGCCTGGCTGCGTGACTTCGCCACGAAGATAGTCTGGCTCAGAATCGCGTTTTGACTGCCATGATAGCTGCCACCTAGTGAATATGCATGTGATTAAAAGGCGCTAAACTACGAAAACAAGTTTAATGTTGGTTTATTTTGTGTGTGACACGTTTCAATATAAGTTTAATGTTGAATAGTTGTTATAGTATAGTATTATCTGATAAAAGTGTATCCATATTTAATTTGTTATTTCATAGTTAGCCTGAAAGCCAATCATCGTCTCTACCCGAATCTGGGGTAAAGCCCTGTACCGGCAACATTGGCAAGGTCTTAAAATTCCAGGCCATGGTGAGGGGCCAGTGCCTCCACCTCACGGCGCCTGGGTAATCGAGGCTAGCTACATACACACAGCTGTACGTTATCGCTGTAACACTATCATGGTTGGTTACGTTTCCATTCTAACGCTGTTATTGTTTCTGTACATTACCAACCTAACACTCAACCTAACACTGCCACAGTATGTGTGGTCGGTAACTCTTAATACGTTTATTGTTTCTGCGGTGTAAGTGTGGTTCATATAACGAGTATGATTATCAATTAACGCGGTTTGTGATGTTTGTGCTGCAAGGTTCGTGTTCTGGTCTCAATAACGAGTGTGTCGGTCGTACTAATGGGGTTTGTTTTGTTCGTGTTGCAGGGTTCGTGTACGACGTCACTAACAACTATGACGATTCATTCAACGTCGGCGGCTTCATGTTGATTCTAGCGGGTTTTATGTTCTGCCTCCTACACCTGCCCTACTTCCAAAGACTGCAGCACAAGAACCAACAGGAAATGCCCTACACTGTCGAGTCGACCACGGAGTCTCTGCTCGCGTCGGGGGACGAGAAACTGGTCGTTGGCAATGGCGTCGTGGCAGTGTGACGTCACCCGTCGTCATGACAACAGCAGCTACTTTAGGATGAATGCTGCATCTTGTATCACGGTGTCGGACGGATGCAATTTGTAAAGTGCACGATAAGTAACTCGATCTGTGTGCGACGGTGACCGACAGTGTGTTATGTGTTCGTGTTAATGCACAAGGCGACAGTGGACCGCGTGTAGCTGGCGACTGGCTAATGAGAGCACGCTAGGTCTACAACAGCGAACGCGGACGGACACAACAGACAATGACTACCCCGAGTGATACGTCTGAACAATTCGTGCGAGTTAGTTTACACGAGAGTTGAGGTCCAAAACATGACGTGTGGCGAAGGCTTGGTTCAGTCCAACGCATGGAACACTACCGTGCAAGTGTCCGCGTTGGCACATTCAAGCGAGTTGATGGTTATCATTATTTGGTCTTCTCGCACATCGCATACATTTATTTTCATGCACCGACGTTCATCGTTACGTCACAACGTTGCTACAAAACATTGCTGCAATCCGGCATATGTCATTAATGTATTGCAGCTTACGAGTGGATTCGCTGGACGAATGCTGGTTCAAACAAGGATGCAACCAACCAAAACACTGCACGGGCGTAATAATACTTAAAGAACGACATGACGTTTTATGAATTTGCAGCGCTTCGTCTTTCAGTGGTCGATGGCTACCGAATGTCTGTGTGAGCGATAATGAAGGTCCGGGTGATTGTGCGCAATGCGACCCGATGCAACAGCGACAATTCCGTTTGTGAGGCTTACGTAGAAGCACAAGCAACGACAACATACACGCGCCGGGTCGCAATGACCAGGGCAAACAGCATGATAATAATAGGCACTTATATTCGCTGCGAATGCTACAGCAGTGTGCGTTGCTGTACACAGCGACACGTTCTATGACACTAAGTTTGTAGCGTGTTGTCAACGTTGCACTCTGTATATTAACAAAATACACGTACGCTAGTTACACAAGTATTGATGTCACGCGGTTAACAGATGATGTGTTTAACAGGTTGATACGTCTACATTCTTACTGTGACTATTTAGAGTTGTTCTCGTCGCGGTGCTGTCCTGTGTGACCCATTGTGTGACTTCTGTCGGCAATTTCACTTAAGTATATGATTTGTTAATGTGTGACTATGTTTTGTGACTTGTCAATTATGTCACCGAAGTACATATGAATGTGTGACTTGTCAACTACGTCACCGAAGTACCCGTTGTATAAATGTGTGACTATATTGTGTGGCTGACGGTGTCACTAAATGCCATGTTGTACGAATATGTGAAAGTATTGTGACCTATCGGTTGCGTTACTAAAGTCAATGTTGTATGATTGTATGCATGCATTGTGTGACTTGACGATTGTGTCACTAAAGTAAATGTTATAAATAAGTATGTTTGAATGTAATCATCGATATAGTAGCCGCAACGGCTTCCAACACAGCTGGTCGTCTTGTTGACATTCTGGCGTTTCCTACACTGTTTGTTCTTGTCCTGTCCACAGTGTATGTATTTGCCGATGTGTGGAGTACGTTATGAATTCGTCATAATCGTTGTATTGTGAAATAGGAAATGGTCGCGGAATACACAGAACGCACCACGGGAACTTCGGTTTACTGCGTTCGTTCGTGTATTCCCGTTACCAAAATTAATATACAAACTAGGAATGGATCGTGCCATCTCGTATGCATGGACACGGTAGCGTAGTCTTCATCCGGTTTACCGTTTACAGGTGACAGTATTTGTGGTCAAACATAAAAGTCAGTTTGATAGGATGAATGGAAAGCTTGGAAAGCTTTTGTGAAGCGGTCAAGCGCTGATGGTCAATCTTCAGCGACACTGTCATCTAAGGACACGGCAAGGGCAACTTACGTGTACACTTTCGGCTACATCGATTGCGTTTAAATCGGTGAATGTGCTGTCGGGGAATATTAAGAACACACACCAGTGGGCCCAGGATGTATGCACCATGACGCAACCGTTTCGTGACACGGGTTTGTGCGTCGACTCGGTTATTCAATTAATTACACGTGAATATATATCCTATATATATCTGGCATGCTACAGTACATTTACTCTTTCTGTGCAGCGCACTGTATGCCAACACTGACGACCCACATGTATACGTGTAGTAGCACCCACATCGGTGGTATCGCTATGGCGTCTGATCAAGGCTACAGTATTCTCATCACTGTCTGTAGTAAGTGCATAGTATTTTTATATTCCTTCTTTTCTCCAAGACTACTATAAGTCAGAACACCCGATACCCACTGCAGATGTAAATGAGAAGATCAAGCACATCACGCTTGTTAATATTTGCGTGTGTTGCACAGATATATTTAGAATTGTTATACAATTTGTTTCACGTTGTAATTCGATTATGTTGCTTTTGCAGTTATTTGGTTATCGTTAGTGTATCCGTAACGTGCTCGATGCTGGTGCTTTCTCCGAAACATTTATTCGTTTTAATGTGCTTGCTTTTCGGCAGTTTGTTTGGGTTCTTATTAACCTGTTCGTTAATTTACACCTTTTCTTTGTCTTACCGATGACATTTCGTTTCTCTGGCAATTTGTGTGATGGATTAATTGCTATACGCTAATAGTGCAACGGATAATGTGCGACGAACTTGTTATGTTATCAATCGCTTCTCAGTATTTATACCTTTGAAATCAAATAATGTTTGGATGTTGTATCGGTATTTGCTGGGTGCACAACGTCGAAGAGTTTAATTTATTAACCCTCCGGTGGTGACTTATCGATTGTTGTTAATCTCTTGTGTACAAGCTAGCATGTTGCCTGAGAACATTATATATCAAGTGAGATGCTTGAAGGCTACGTGTAGGTGAATGGAACAGATGATACGACTTCTACGTTTTCATTTGACGACAGATGAATAAAGTTGATTTGTTTTCCACATGTTTCTGTCGTGTTCAATTTGATTGACCAATATTCTTTTCTTCAAAATGAAAGTTTTCGCTAAGGGTGTTGGTTCCTTCTCAGTGAAATGTATTAATCGCAAAAGATGCCATATTTCTCGCTTTTAAATCCGTGTATTTGACCTGCCTTTCTATATTAATCCTTATAAATCCGTATTACGCTTTTCATTGGTTATCCGACCGTAGTCTTATTCCGGTTGAGTGGCGCCATCTACCAGACTATTAGACCATTCTGCCATCTGGCAGCAGTTGCTGGAACTGCGGTTGCGGGTCGCTCGCCAAACAGTTGAAGAGGTCATGTTCTAGTTAGACTTCCTGTCCAAAGAAAAAGGCAGTGTATTTTAGAGAAATGATTTTTTTTACAAAGTTCACATGCTGTGGCATAAGTGCATTTGAGTAGGGAGATTTTCATGTGTGATTGTAGAAGGTGTGCACTGTAAAATGGTGGATTTCTAGATGATTTGAATTAGCGGGAAGATATTTGGCAGCAATTTGCCTGTGTGTCCTGTTTGCGGAGTAATTCTTGCTGGCATTTGTAAATATTGACGGGTGTCACACATACAGGCATTTTACGAGAGCTGGAAATATGCAATTTAAAAAAAAATCTATCGGCATGTCAATGAGATGATGATAACAGCAGGTGAGAAGTTTATGACATTTCATAGGTCACGTTTTCTTATAATCAGACAAAACGTTAACATGGTCGCCTATGGGAAAACCAACAGTGGGCTGACCCCTGAAACCACAAATGCAATTTTACATGCTAACGATCGACGTGTGCCCTTCGGAAATATGAGCAAAATGCCGTAAATATTTGGAATAATTGCCATGTCTTTGGATTAATTAGAAAGATAATGAGTTGCAGTTTACGAATATGTAAGTATCTAAACATTTTCTATTTTTGTTTGACCACAAATATGATTTACAAACAGTGTTTACCAGTCGGGTCAAAAGATAGCACACGGCCGGATAGATCTGGGTTAAAGTCGTCGAACCTCTTGTCCATTCTAGAGCGATTAGCACACGTTTAGATGTGATTATTTACATGAATATGACTATTTCAAGAATATAAATTATCACCCTATTCAGAAAAAATATGTGTTACCCCAAATATATTATTATATCGGAAAAAAACGAGACCACAAAGTGTCCGTGTTTGTGAACCATTTACATAATATTATTAGAACTGGTGAGGGGGAATCCATTTTCATACCGGGCTGTCAAATTCGACAGATCGGTTTTCTGCGTGCTGATTATACATACACATACATGTAGATCTGGAATCATGTTAATATTTCTTAAACTCAGTATCACTTTACATTAACAATGTGAATGGTAACTATACCATTTTTTTCTATCAGTTTATATTTTCAGAATATATGGCTGCAAGATGGATGTCAGAAAGCTCAAGAAGATACAAGAAAATTAAAATTGTGTTTCAGACAGCATCACACCAGGATATGTGACTGACAATAGGAAAACTAATACATTGCATGTTCTGCCAGAGGATGCAAAATTGTACAAAATATGGATAAACTGTACTCTTGAATTTCCAATCTAATTTGTTATAAATTAAATGTGTTTGCTACTTTCCGGAGCTCTATTTTATGTTGAATAAAATGTGCAGTTTTCACAAAGTTCTATTTTGTTCCACGAAAGTTCATATTGCAATAACAAATACACAGATGGGGGCCCGTAACAGAAATGGGTTTATATACATATAATAATATATAAATTATTCCTCTGCTTGTACAACATCACATATTTATTTGTGCTTTGTGGCTCCATTCTTTCATCAATACATTGCACACATTTCCTGCATATGTTTTGTAGACTTTGGCATGTTCCAATAGCACGCGAAATAGAAAGTATTACATTTGTTGAACTGTGCAAATGTTGTCGCTGAATATTTTATTAAATGCTTGCAGTGACAGAGGTCAATAATGGATGTTCTTTTCTGTCCATGTCTGGAAAAAAATATTAATTACACCTAGAAAAAATAAGTACTACATTTACATATGTACGTGTATTTTATCAAGGTATTGAGTAAACACATTACACATTTTATATGAGTGTCAGTCTACCACTGATGCCCAAACCATCTGATGTGGAATTATTACATACATTATTACATTATTACATACAATGACCACACAGGCAACGGGATGCTCGCTGTGCCACGCCGCGGCTGGCACCACGTGCTCGTAGCACATTGTAAACAACCCATGTTGTTGTGAAAACAGATATTATATCTTCCAGTTTCATAGACCTGATTTAATCTTACAGAGAAAGTAATAATAGTTGAATGATAAAATATATAGGTCCCGTCACCACGGCGACCGTCGCCGGTGATAGCGCATCTGGATATTTTATCTTTGAATTGTGGATTAAAGTGGTTATTTTTGTACTAGAGGAGTGAAATGCATACCATCTGTGACACTTCATCTAAATCCTGATCCAGTTGTATAGCTTGATGAACCGGGTAATCCGGTTTCATAACATCAAAAAACGATTGCAACACGACCACTGTTTGGAGGTTCAACTGAATCAAACCTTGGAACTGACCGCTGAGTGGACCTGCAACCGTTCTCACACGCACACTGCGCATGCGCCGCGGAAAAGGTCTATAGTAGACCCTATTTGCTCTACGTCTGCTGTACTTTTATCATTCTAATTTACAAAGATGTTATATATACAACAACATCTCTATTTAAACCAAAAGTAAGACACTATGTATTTCACTTCAGTCATTGTGCGCATTTGGAATGTGTTAATTGATGATAATGATTATGTCCAATTTTAACATATCTAATGATAATAATATAACTTCATCGTCTTGGTATCAAACTGTCAACACAGAAAGAGAACGAGGGTGATTCATATACTTGTTAGGCCCTAAATATACACATTTGCAGTAACTGCATCTGCGTCGTGGCGTTTTCTATTAAAAAAAACTATATTTACATAGCGACGTCAAAAATTAAAATCAACGTACTTTCCTTGAATTGTTTACAACTAGTGGGGAAATGAAAACAACGCCAAAAAATTTATATGTCACCATACATATTTTTTTATTTTTTATTATGAGGCCATTAATAACTTAGATATGCGTCGGAACGGGGGTTTCTTGCTGAACCTCCCCCAATATTTGGAATGGGAGGCTAATCCCCCTAGTATTTTGTGAATTTTTAAGATGGTTGGTTGATCCTGCGAATTATCAGAAGAACCCCCACGCTTTCCGGTATCATGTTCGACAGCACGAAGTGGTGACTGAGACTCCGACAAGAATATTTGCCACCTCCTCTTTCAAAACCCATGCACTGTAGTCCAAGAGCTTTCGGTCAAAAATGTACACAACATGGAAATAAATAGTAGTACGCTAATTGTTCAGGATAGTTGCCAAATACCTTATAGAACTACACATTCTAAAAGTCTCCAAGAAGCCTCGGTGTGTTACCATGGCGAGACTGCGGCAATCAGTGATGAATTAGCTGTGAATTCTGAACTGCTTGGGCTACAAAGGAAATATTGGTGTCTAGGATGGGATTTTTACGATGTATTATCCAAAGAACACGACTATGACATCTTAATGTAATCAAAACATGCATTTATTCAATGTTGGTGTATACTAATTGTTTATGTCGCCAGAGGACGTTTTTGAGACAAGCAAGTAACACGTTAAGTCATATGTTTAATCGGTCCACCACACACACGCCACCTGTCGCATCGTTCGAACACTTACAAAACATCAGGTACAGATCACTATTATACTAACTACTTTATACAACATCTCCCCTTTTCAATAAGGATATGAAATATCCTTGTAAATTAGAATCCAATATTCATTTAAATGAAAGAGTTCTTTTCGCATTCAGACAGATACGCAAATTACATTTTCACATAAAATGTTCCAGTTACACACAAAAATGTATTTCACATATTGTAAGAGTCTGTGCGCAATTTAACTCTTCTACAGTCATTTGCAAAAGTTTAAGACCAGCACGATTTTGTGTGTTTTGAAGAAATTTGACAAAACTATGATTGTTTGGCCTTCACATAACATTATATCAGTTTATTTCGCCAAATATACGTAGTACAACATAATGTGAAACTTTATAATAATAATAATAACAAGATAACTTCTATTGCGCCTAAATCCTTGGAAACCAAGCTCAGAGGCGCATCAAAACAAAAGGGTTGGTCAATCTCAAAATCCATAAGTTTTTCAGTTGTCAACAGATGGGTCAGGGCGCTAGGGAGCTACGGTGGATAAGCAAGGTTGTAAAGATACGTTTTTAAATGACGACGGAATTTTGTAATATTTTCAACTGATCTAACACTAAGAGGAAGCATATTCCAAAGAGTTGGTGCAGCAACAGAAAAAGCCCTAGTTCCAATGTTAGTGTTGACTCTAGGAACAAAAAGTAGGTCAGAACTAGATGATCGAAGCTGGATAGATTTTCTTACAGGAGTAAGCAATAAATGCAAATAAGATGGTTGATTATTGGACAGTGCCTGGTATGTAATGGTACATATCTTAAATATTATACGATATCGTACAGGAAGCCAATGCAAAGTCTTCAAAAGTGGCACAGTGCGAGAAAAACGAGGAGATCTTGTAACTACTCTTGCTATACAATTTTGGACACGCTGAAGTTTTGTGATATCCTTGCTAGCGATATTATAAAGGAGGGAATTGCAATAGTCAAGTCTGCTGCTAACAAGCGCTGTTGCAATAGTCTTAGCAACAGAAAATGACATATACCGGCGAATACGGCGAAGATCACGAATATGATAAAAACAGCAGCGACATGTTTGAGATATATGTTGTCGGAAATTTAAGTTACTATCAAAGATCACTCCTAGATTCCGCACCATCCAGTTTACAACGCTGCATTGGAGTACCAATAATGATCAATTCAGTTTTATTTGCATTTAATTTCAACTTGCTGTCAGTCATCCAATGGAAGATATCTTGAAGGCAATCACTAAGTTGGTTAAGGGAGCGATTTGTATCCGGGGTAGCCAACGAAATGTAGATCTGAGTAACATCAGCATAAAGATGATGATCTAAGTTATGTCTTTGTATAACAGAGCTTAGTGGCGTGGTGTAAAGAGTAAAAAGCAAAGGCCCAAGAACAGAACCCTGGGGAACACCAAATAAAGTCGGCAGTGCAGCTGAAAAGCAGTTCCCAATCTTTATAGTTTGGTATCTATCAGTTAGATACGAAGAAAACCAGCTTAGAGCTGTGCCAGATATGCCGTACCACTTTAATAGGCATTCAATGAGAATGCTGTGATCAATCGTGTCAAACGCGGCAGAGAGATCTAGTAAGGTAAGTGCAGTCAGTTTACCATTATTAATGTTCAAGTTAATGTCATTATGAACCTTTAAGAGGGCAGTCTCTGTGGAATGAAACTGCCTATATGCTGATTGTGACACATTAGTTAAGACATTTGTGCTAATGTGAGACCTTAGACGACTTGCTACAACCTTTTCTAGTATTTTGGAAATGAAGCTGATATTAGAAATAGGTCTATAACTGCTTAGGCAGAGATGACTTCTTAAGAAGTGGTGTGACATGGGCGTATTTAAAATAATCAGGAAAACAACCAGAGCAAAGTGATGCATTTATAATATTTGTTATAGGTCCAATTAGTGTATCGAGACATGCTTTTAGCAGTATTGTTGGAAATGGATCAAGTGCACAAGATTTATTTGGGGAGGACATAATTATTTTCCTAACTTCATCAACTGTTCCAGGTTCAAATGATACAAGTTGAGAATTTACTTGTGGAAAGTCCACACTGACATTACTTGTATTATGACGTGGGAAAGCAGAACGAATAAAACTGATTTTATTCTTGAAGTGACTAGAGAACGAATCACATAGAGACTTAATTGACACATGATCAGGTAGCGATGGAGTAGGCCGTCTGTGTAGAATGTTATTGATGCAGTTCCATAACTGACGCGGATTATCAGACTTATTTATGACCATATCTGTAAAATAATCTGATTTAGCTTTAGCCATTTGTCTGTTACAGAGGTGACATTGCTTAGAATAGCGTGATCTATCTAATGGCAAGCGTGATTTGCGCCATACACGCTCTAAATAACGACGACGCCTTTTAGATAGTATAATTTCGGAAGTCATCCATGGAGCCGGTGGCCTTTCTGACACCAATTTGGATTTTATAGGTGCATGTTTGTCAAGTAGTGCATTGAGTACTTGACAGTACTGTTTATATAAGTCAGATAGATGTTTTTTTTATCTGTGATAAGGTCAGATATAAGGATATCAGCCATTATGTCGTCCAAAAGTGTCAGTGTCTCTACTTTTCAGTATTTAGTGTGACATCCTTTGCTGTCAATGACTACCTGCATGCGATATGGCATGTTAGAAACCAGAGATTCGTAGTACTCCTGGGTGATTTCGGTGACCCAGACGTCCTTGACAGCTTGTTTCAAGTTTTGAGCGCTTGATGGTTGTTTGTCTGCCACCTTATCTTTCATTATGGGCCATTCCAGCACGGAGATTTTGTTCTTGTTGAGGAAATCTGTGGCTACCTTCGATCGGTGACAAGGAGCGCCATCTTGCATGGAAATCGTACATTTGTGGATGTCCATATGCAGTTTCAGCTTCTCCTTAAGCAACTCCACGTACCTAGGTCCATTCATAGTGGTGTTAGGTGGAATAAAATACAGACCAGAAGGGCCAAAACATCACATGGCACCCCAAATCATCTGACTTGGCGGGTGTTTCATTGTGGCTGCTGTATATTTATCATCAAATCGCTTACCTACTGGCCGCCTAACGTGCCTCTTGCGAGATATAAACTGTTGCATGGTCGATTCATCTGAGAACAACACTTTCTTCCACTGCGCGAGAGTCCAGTGGCGATGTCGTCTGGCAAAGTCGAGTCTCTTTTTTCATCACAGGTGTCAGGCGTGGCTTCCGGGCCGGCTTGCGGGAATTGAGCCCAAATTCCTTGCTGGGACGTCTCGAAACAGTACTGAGACTTATTTCCGTTCCTTTTAAGCGTAAAGCAGCCCGAATTTTCTTGCATGAGTTCATTGGCAAGCACATCACGATGCGTCTTATTGCGTGGTCATCCCTGAGCGTAGTTTTCCGTGGACGACCACTCCTTTTACTGTCACGAAAAGTGCCATCAGTATTGAATTTGACGATGGCGTTGTGCACGGCTGTCTTGGAATAACGTAATTTAGCACTAATGTCTCTTTCCGTATATCCTTCTCCGTGTAGAGTCACTATCTGTGCCCTTAGAACCTCTGTCAAAGACGATTTTTGCCCATTTCAGGGATGAAGACAAAACTGAAAAACACCTATTCGATACTGACAGCAGCAAACAAATGACCGGGAAGTACTGACTAGGCGTATTGCTTCAAGGCCCAAATAGGATGATGCAATCCAGACATTATCTGATGCAATCTGATGCCATACCATAAAATGCTTAAAAATCGTGCTTGGTCTTAAACTTGTGCAAATTACTGTATATATCTTGTCGGTTTCCTGGTTACTCTGCCTCTGTCTTCCTGGACATAGATGGTTCTTGTACTGGCACCGACTATTCCTGGTAATGTCCGATCACAAGAGGACGTTCATGGACGTCTACCTCAAGCATGCCATCTGGCTGGAGCGAGGTTAGCTGTGTTTCAATTATGACATATTGACCACTGTTTAATGTGGGTTGACATATATTTGGCAAGTCCAACCTGCGGATCATTCGCCTGTTACGTCGTACACGACTTCTCGGTATCTCGATGAGTATCGTGGGTGCTGAAGATTGCGAACCACTTCGCCTTGCGTCTTCAGGTCGGGGACCCACACTCGGTCTCCGGGTGATAAGGTTTCGCTTTCTACAACGCTGTGTATGCGATTGTAGTTGTGACCCATAATCTCCCGATACTGTCTCTCCCTTTTGCGAACAATATTGAAGTCCGGTATTTTCGGAGTCAACTCGTCTGGGGGAATTGGTGACTCTGGTTTTCAACTTCCCCACCATGTTCAATTGTCCTGGAGAGCGAGATACTCATCACATTTATTCACGATAGTTTTCATGGTTTGGCCTGCGCGTTTGACTTCACCGTTTGACTAAGGATATTTCGGGGACGATGTGACATGCTCGAATCTACAGGATTTCGAAAAGTCTTTGAATTCCTCCGAATTGTACTGCGGCCCATTGTACGAAAAGAGAATATCTGGTATTCCCTGACGACTGAACACTTTTTCAGTTTGGACACAGTTTCTCCAGTGTTAACATTTGTTGACACAATGCAGATTTCGACATCTCGCTAATAGTAGTCAACAATCAGTAGGTACATGTGACTTTTGTACGTGAAAAAGTCTGCACCAGTTCTGGATCAAGGACTGTGAGGGAATTCTGTTCCCTTCATGGGTTCAACGGGATCTTTACGATATTGTTTGCACATGGCACAGTTTTTGACCACCTTCTCGATATGTCGCGATATCCCTGCCCACCGTACGGATGATGCAGCGTTCTCACGAATTTTCATAATTCCCTGGTAGCAATCTTGAAGATATCTAAGAATGTCAACTCTCAGACTAGGCGGCACAACTAGTCGTTGTCCATGCATCAAACGTCCTTCATTGACTGGCAGGTTGCCTCGTTCCTGCCAGTATTTCACGTTAGGTCCTTGCATTTTCGCTTGTGCATTTCTCCAGATTGAGAGTCAGACCACTCTTTGTCAGAGAACAGCTTTCAGCCTCTGATCATGTTCGCATTGGTTGTGTCCGACAACAAGTATGTCGTCCACATGACAAACGACTCCGTTGAGACCCGACAGTTCACGGTCCATACGCTTCTGGAAATACTCTGGTGTACGAGTTACGGTATCCGTTTTTCCGTTGTGGAAGTGGAAAGTACCCGGATGTAGGTCGAGGTCAAGTACCCGGATGTAGGTCAAGATCAAAATCAAGTACCCGGATGTAGGTCAATGGCAAATGTCAAGTGGCGTCACCTGTCGGATAAGTTATTAACTAATACATCACCACCTAGCGGAATGTTTATGAACTAAATATATGGATATCATCCTTGGCGGACAAAGGTTAGATAGAGAACAAAAGTTGGGGTTAATCTCTCGAAAATTTTACTTTCGCGAGATTAACCCCAACTTTTTTTCTCTATCTAACCTAATTATATATTTTTACCCCCTAGATGGCACTATCAAGTGACGTAGTACTCCGATTATCCACTAGCGGGCGCTACGCCGGAAGTGACGTCGTACCGGAAGTTACTTGACTGTCATTGCAGCCTCTACTAGGGACGCTACGTCGGAAGTGACTTCGCACCGGAAGTTACTTGACTGTCATGGCGGACTCTACGCTTCCGATATTCCCGGAAGTGTGTCAACAAATAGAGATCTATCATGGCCGGTAGATGGCAATACTCTGACTAATTACATTGTTGTCCGTTGAGTGGCGTCGGGAACCATGATGGTCACTTCTTTGAATGAAAACCTGTCAGGTGGTTGACCTTACATGTTATTGACATAGTCGTTTTCAATCATAGCAGTTTTAAAATTCGCTTGCTATGGCAGCCTCTACTAGGGACGGTACGTCGGAAGTGTGTCAACGAATAGAGATCTATCATGGCCAGTAGATGGCAATACTCTGACTAATTACATTGGTGTCCGTTGAGTGGCGTCGGGTGTCGCCTCTCTCATGAACGTGCACAGTTTTTGTGTTAAGGGAAGTCACGTGATGTACGTTCGGTCTGATTGGTTATGCAAATGAGATGACGCCAAAAAACTAGTGTATATACCATACTTCCGACGATTCTGGTCCTTCCTTTTTCGACTCTCGAGAAGGTCGTATCGTGGCTGATCGCTCGCGCTATTTGTAAATATAGAATTGTTACGTAGTATAGATGGATGTTTCATATACATATGTTTTCCGTTAAAAGAAGCGATACCTCATACGAGTCCTATGGTCGTCTCGTTGGATGTGAATCCGAACAGATGATCGTCTCTTGACATGAAGGTACGTGATGTTTGGTTCTTGTCACTCGTTGCTCTAAGTGTTTGGTGTTTCGTTTATCCGACAAGTTTGGTTTTTGTTACTCTTTGATATAAGTGTTTGGTGTTACACAGATGTCGTAGTGAGCGCCAGGACAAGTGAGTTAAGCAATGTAGCGTTTGTTGACAGTGCACCGCGACTGAGGACACTGTGTCGTTTCAAGTTGTCTCGACGTGTGAAATGTCTGTTGCAATCTGGGTACTGGAAGGCTGCACGTGATGACGATGATGATGTAGGCTTGTTGGTAGCTGGTAGACTAGTCCATAAGCTCATGGTGTACGTGTTTACTGTTCAAATGTAAACAACGGAATGGCTCTTGGAACACGTAGTCTCAAGCGATGTCTCGTCCGTAGTCTCATGCAATGTCTCGGCCGTAGTCTCGTGCGCTAAGTTTGGTAGAGATGTCACGCGATAACCCGTCGAAATGCCTGAAAGCGGTAAGATGTCACGCGATAACACGTCGAATTGCTTGAAAGCAGTGAGATGTCACGCGATAACACGTCGAATTGCCTGAAAGGGGAGGGATTTGACGCGATAACACTTCGAATTGCCTGAAAGAGGAGGGATTTGTCGCGATAACACGTCTATTTGCTCCCTTTTGATGGAATCTCACGTGATAAACCGTCTATTCTGATGGAATTCCGTCAAATTGATGGAATCTCACGCGGTAACCCGTCTATTCTGATGGAATTCCGTCAAATTGATGGAATCTCACGCGATAAACCGTCTATTTGCCTCGTTTTGGTGGAATTTGACGCAGTAACCTGTTAAGTTTGGTGTTTCGTTTGTCCGACAAGTTTGGTTCTTGTCGCTCGCTAGTCAAAGTTTAGTGTTTCGTTTGTACAACTAGTTGGTCTAAGTTCAACTTGTGCAACCTGTTGGTCAAAGTGTAGTGTTTCGTTTGTACAACTAGTTGGTCTAAGTTCAATTTGTGCAACCTGTTGGTCAAAGTGTAGTGTTTCGTTTGTCCGACTAGTAGGTCTGAGTTCAATTCGTGCAGCGTGTTGGTCAAAGTGTAGTGTTTCGTTTGTCTGATTAGTTGGTCTAAGTTCAATTTGTGCAACCTGTTGGTCAAAGTGTAGTGTTTCGTTTGTCCGACTAGTTGGTCTGAGTTCAATTCGTACCACGTGTTCGGCTAAGTTTAGTGTTTCGTTTGTACAACTAGTTGGTCTGAGTTCAATTCGTGCAGCGTATTGGTCAAAGTGTAGTATTTCGTTTGTCCGACTAGTTGGTCTAAGTTCAATTTGTGCAACCTGTTGGTCAAAGTGTAGTGTTTCGTTTGTCCGACTAGTTGGTCTGAATTCAATTCGTGCAGCGTGTTGATTAAAGTGTAGGTTTTCGTTTGTCCGACTAGTTGTTCTAAGTTCAATTTGTGCAACGTGTTGGTGAAAATGACTGCACGTACCATGTCGTCACTCACTGACCAGTACGCCACATGATGAAATTACATTCAAGTGCGCAAGTTCAAAACCAAAGCACTACCTGTTTAACCGACTTACCTCGCGCACAACATTACTGCGCCTATCATGACGTCACTCACACTGAACTACACATACATAATTGGCTAATGTATCTACTGAACTATACACAGACATAACTGGCTAACGTCTCTGTACTGAACTACACACATACATAACCGACTAACGTTTTTACTGAACTACACACCGACATAACAGGCTAACATCTCTGTACTGAACTACACACAGACACAACGGGCTGTCATCTCTACTGAACTACACACAGACATAACTGGCTATCAACTCTACTGAACTACACACATACATAACTGGCTATCATCTCTGTACTGAACTACACACATACATAACTGGCTATCATCTCTACTGAACTACACACATACATAACTGGCTATCATCTCTGTACTGAATTACACACATACTAAGTGGTTAACATCTCTGTATTGAACTACACAGACATAAGTGGATATCATCCCTACTGAACTAGACACATACATAACTGGCTATCATCTCACTACTGAACTATACACAGACATAACTGGCTAACGTCTCTGTACTGAACTACACACATACATAACCGACTAACGTTTATACATCTGAAATACACACCGACATAACAGGCTAACATATCTGTACTGAACTACACACATACATAACTGACTATCATCTCTACTGAACTACACAGACATAAGTGGTTATCATCTCTACTGAACTACACACAGACATAACTGGCTATCATCTCTACTGAACTAAACACAGACATACTTGTGAAGTGTAAGACTATTAGTAAGGTTCCCAACGTATGCTTTGCATTACACTATGACAACGACACAAGATCAGGTTTGCACAGTTTATTCGTGAACAACACAAACGTATTTACATGTCACGTTCCATAACTAAAAGAACCAGAGATTAGACATTGATACAGAGTCTTGCAAAGTTTAATCGTGTACAAGACAAAAGAAAGTTCTTTACAGGTCACCCTCCATTACTGCCAGAACCATATGTTTCATAGTGTTTCGCCACTGTTTCGAAACGGCTTCTTGCAACCAAGTATTTATATTACACAACTGTTCGACTGTCACGTCGGATAGCTTCACACCTGCGTCGAACAAAACACTCAAACAGTCTTTCACCACTGCAGTTGAATTAATGGTCTCGACAGTCTCGTCAAAGTGCATGCAAATTTGAATGTCATCAGATCACATACAATCGTGATGAAATTTACTACGATAGTCTATCTTGCAACCACGGCATTTTCGTCTTGAGAGTTCAAAGATGATACATGCTATGTGACGTGCAAGCGTCTTCTTCATTTCGGTCACAGGAAAATCAATGGTACACATCGAACAGATAGGCTCTCCAGCCCCGCCGTAGAGGGCTCCGATGCATATAAGTTTTGGTAGTGTTTGAAGTGATAGCAGGAGGGGAAGTTGTGACATCGACAGGAGCAGAAGTTGTGGCATGGGCAGTATCAGTGAAAGTTCTGACATCGACAGGAATGGCCGAAGTTGTCAAATCGGCCGTGTCGGCAGAAGTTGTCACGAACGGTCGGCTAATTGGTTCGTCTAAGTTGATGTCGTTGAAGGCTGCAGGTGCGTGGAAGTTAGGTGTTTTGAGGATGACGTTAGCCATAGTACTATCGTGGTACAACGGTGATGGTGTTCGGTTGACAGATGGTAACTGTGGTCAGTTCTCGCGACATGTGGAGAAGAAGCAGAAGTAGCGACGGTTGTAACTATGGGCTCGTTTTCTTGCCGATGAAACAGTGAAGGGATGAGCGCATGGTCAACTGATATGTATAAGAGAAATATAATATTATGTTCTTTGTATCAGGCTTTTGAAAATGTTCTAACAAAATGCCATGAATAGCATTTGAACACTATGAGAAATTGAAACTTACTATTATCTCTTCACACTACTTGTATAACCAACTCACCTCGCGTATAGAATTACAGCGCATACCATGACGTCACTGTTGATGATGTCACATAATGGGATTATATTCAAGCGCGAAAACTCAAAACAATGGCTAAGCAAAGCAATACCTGTTTGACCAACTCACCTCGCATACAAAATTACTGCGTATAGCAGTTTAATGACGTCATACAGGGTGTGCACGCTCACGCTCGCAACAAACAAACATATCATGAGACCTTGATTTTGTTGATAAAGATGTATCAAAGAATGTTACAAGTTCAGGAATCACTTCACGTCTGCCATTAATACCACACATAGGTACGCAAACATTGACAAACACGTCTTTGTTAACACAGGAAGCATTCGATATATGCTAGTAATAAGAGACATTGATAGGGGAAAATTTACAAACAGGGTGATGGGAAGGTCGTAGATCTGTATAGTAACCAGAGATGACATAATTTGACTTATTTTACTAGTTCCCTACCGATTCGTCAGGTTTGGACCTATGTTAAAGTTGTAAATGTATAGGCTAGGAGGGCGTTACACCAAAAAAATGGTCCACAACCTATAACATATAAGAAAAGACACCATTGTCCGCCATGGATGATGTTTGTAGTTCCGTCAGGGGGCTCTATTGCACGCAAGCGTGCATGAGACACGAATGTTGGCAGTACTCGAACATTTAATTCACAACTTATCTACCAGGTGGCATCACTTGTAGTTCATAACCTATCCGCTAGGGGCAATTTAGTTCATAAAAATTCGCTAGGTGGCGCTACTGATCAAAATAAGAAGCACGAATTTTGCTAGTACTGAACTTTGGTCCATATATTTAGTTCATAAACATGGTGGCGCTGTTTTAGTTCATGACCTATCCGACAGGTGGCGCTATTTGACATTTGACCTTGACCTACATCCGGGTACTTTCCACTTCCACAACGGAAAAACGGATACCGTAACTCGTACACCACCTACTTTACTACTGACATCTTCCTTTGGGAATATCTTCAGCGCCGGAGTATTTCCAGAAGCGTATGGACCGTGAACTGTCGGGGCTCAACGGAGTTGTTTGTCATGTGGACGACATACTTGTTGTCGGACACAACCAATGCGAACATGATCAGAGGCAGTTCTCTGACAAAGAGTGGTCTAACTCTCAATCTGGAGAAATGCACAAGCGAAAATACAAGGACCTAACGTGAAATACTGGCAGGAACGAGGCAACCTGCCAGTCAATGAAGGACGTTTGATGCATGGACAACGACTAGTTGTGCCGCCTAGTCTGAGAGTTGACATTCTTAGATATCTTCAAGATTGCTACCAGGGAATTATGAAAATTCGTGAGAACGCTGCATCATCCGTACGGTGGGCAGGGATATAGCGACATATCGAGAAAGTGGTCAAAAACTGTGCCATGTGCAAACAATATCGTAAAGATCCCGTTGAACCCATGAAGGGAACAGAATTCCCTCACAGTCCTTGGTCCAGAACTGGTGCAGACTTTTTCACGTACAAAAGTCACATGTACCTACTGATTGTTGACTACTATTAGCGAGATGTCGAAATCTGCATTGTGTCAACAAATGTTAACACTGGAGAAACTGTGTCCAAACTGAAAAAGTGTTCAGTCGTCAGGGAATACCAGATATTCTCTTTTCGTACAATGGGCCGCAGTACAATTCGGAGGAATTCAAAGACTTTTCGAAATCCTGTAGATTCGAGCATGTCACATCGTCCCCGAAATATCCTTAGTCAAACGGTGAAGTCAAACGCGCAGGCCAAACCATGAAAACTATCGTGAATAAATGTGATGAGTATCTCGCTCTCCAGGACAATTGAACATGGTGGAGAAGTTGAAAACCAGAGTCACCAATTCACCCAGACGACTTGACTCCGAAAATACCGAACTTCAATATTGTTCACAAAAGGGAGAGACAGTATTGGGAGATTATGGCTCAGAACTACAATCGCATACACAGCGTTGTAGAAAGCGAAACCTTATCACCCGGAGACCGAGTGTGGGTCCCCGACCTGAAGACGCAAGGCGAAGTGGTTCGCAATCTTCAGCACCAACGATACTCATCGAGATACCGAGAAGTCGTGTACGACGTAACAGGCGAATGATCCGCAGGTTGGACTTGCCAAATCTATGCCAACCCACATTAAACAGTGGTCAATATGTCATAATTGAAACACAGCTAACCTCGCTCCAGCCAGATGGCATGCTTGAGGTAGACGTCCATGAACGTCCTCTTGTGATCGGACATTACCAGGAACAGTCGGTGCCAGTACAAGAACCATCTATGTCCAGGAAGACAGAGGCAGAGCAACCAGGAAACCGACAAGATATATACAGTCATTTGCAAAAGTTTAAGACCAGGCACGATTTTTAAGCATTTTATGGTATGGCATCAGATTGCATCAGATAATGTCTGAATTGCATTATCCTATTTGGGCCTTGAAGCAATACGCCTAGTCAGTACTTCCCGGTCATTTGTTTGCTGCTGTCAGTATCGATTAGGTGTTTTTAAGTTTTGTCTTCATCCCTGAAATGGGCAAAAATCGTATTTGACAGAGGTTCTAAGGGCACAGATAGTGACTCTACACGGAGAAGGATATACGGAAAGAGACATTAGTGCTAAATTACGTTATTCCAAGACAGCCGTGCACAACGCCATCGTCAAATTCAACACTGATGGCACTTTTCGTGACAGTAAAAGGAGTGGTCGTCCACGGAAAACTACGCTCAGGGATGACCACGCAATGAGACGCATCATGATGTGCTTGCCAATGAGCTCATGCAAGAAAATTCGGGCTGCTTTACACTTAAAAGGTACGGAAATAAGTCTCAGTACTGTTTCGAGACGTCCCAGCAAGGAATTTGGGCTCAATTCCCGCAAGCCGGCCCGGAAGCCACGCCTGACACTTGTGATGAAAAAAACTCGACTTTGCCAGACGACATCGCCACTGGACTCTCGCGCAGTGGAAGAAAGTGTTGTTCTCAGATGAATCGACCATGCAACAGTTTATACCTCGCAAGAGGCACGTTAGGCGGCCAGTAGGTAAGCGATTTGATGAGAAATATACAGCAGCCACAATGAAACACCCGCCAAGTCAGATGATTTGGGGTGCCATGTGATGTTTTGGCCCTTCTGGTCTGTATTTTATTCCACCTAACACCACTATGAATGGACCTAGGTACGTGGAGTTGCTGAAGGAGAAGCTGAAACTGCATATGGACATCCACAAATGTACGATTTCCATGCAAGATGGCGCTCCTTGTCACCGATCCAAGGTAGCCACTGATTTCCTCAACAAGAACAAAATCTCCGTGCTGGAATGGCCTATAATGAAGGATAAGGTGGCAGACAAACAACCATCAAGCGCTCAAAACTTGAAACAAGCTGTCAAGGACGTCTGGGTCACCGAAATCACCCAGGAGTACTACGAATCTCTGGTTTCTAACATGCCATATCGCATGCAGGCGGTCATTGACAGCAAAGGATGTCACACTAAATACTGAAAAGTAGAGACACTGACACTTTTGGACGACATAATGGCTGATATCCTTATATCTGACCTTATCACAGATACAAAAAACATATATCTGACTTATATAAACAGTACTGCACTGACACTTTTGGACGACATAAAGTTTCATATTACTTTGTACTACGTATATTTGGCGAAATAAACTTATAAAATATTATAATGTTATGTGAAGGCCAAACAATCAAAAAATCGTGCTGGTCGTAAACTTTTGCAAATGACTGTAGAAGAGTTAAATTGCGCACAGACTCTTACAATATGTGAAATACATTTTTGTGTGTAATTGGAACATTTTATGTGAAAATGTAATTTGCGCATCTATCTGAATGCGAAAAGAACTCTTTCATTTAAATGAATATTTGATTCTAATTTACAAGGATATTTCATATCCTTATTGAAAAGGGGAGATGTTGTATAAAGTAGTTAATATAATAGTGATCTGTACCTGATGTTTTGTAAGTGTTCGAACGATGCGACAGGTGGCGTGTGTGTGGTGGACCGATTAAACATATGACTTAACGTGTTACTTGCTTGTCTCAAAAACGTCCTCTGGCGACATAAACAATTAGTATACACCAACATTGAATAAATGCATGTTTTTGATTACATTAAGATATCATAGTCGTGTTCTTTGGATAAAACATCGTAAAAAATCCCATCCTAGACACCAATATTTTCTTTGTAGCCCAAGCAGTTCACAATTCACAGCTAATTCATCACTGATTGCCGCAGTCTCGCCATGGTAACACACCGAGGCTTCTTGGAGACTTTTAGAATGTGTAGTTCTATAAGGTATTTGGCAACTATCCTGAACAATTAGCGTACTACTATTTATTTCCATGTTGTGTACATTTTTGACCGAAAGCTCTTGGACTACAATGCATGGGTTTTGAAAGAGGAGGTGGCAAATATTCTTGTCGGAGTCTCAGTCACCACTTCGTGCTGTCGAACATGATACCGGAAAGCGTGGGGGTTCTTCTGATAATTCGCAGGATCAACCAACCATCTTTAAAATTCACAAAATACTGGGGGGATTAGCCTCCCATTCCAAATATTGGGGGAGGTTCAGCAAGAAACCCCCGTTCCGACGCATATCTAAGTTATTAAAGGCCTCATAATTAAAAAAAATTAAATATGTATGGTGACATATTAATTTTTTGGCGTTGTTTTCATTTCCCCACTAGTTGTAAACAATTCAAGGAAAGTACGTTGATTTTAATTTTTGATGTCGCTATGCAAAGATAGTTTTTTAAGAAAACGCCACGACGCAGATGCAGTTACTGCAAATGTGTATATTTAGGGCCTAACAAGTATATGAATCACCCTCGTTCTCTTTCTGTGTTGACAGTTTGATACCAAGACGATGAATTTATATTATTATCATTATATATGTTAAAATTGGACATAATCATTATCATCAATTAACACATTCCAAATGCGCACAATGACTGAAGTAAAATACATAGTGTCTTACTTTTGGTTTAAATAGAGATGTTGTTGTATATATAACATCTTTGCAAATTAGAGTGATAAAAGTACAGCAGATGTAGAGCAAATAGGGTCTACTATAGACCTTTTCCGCGGCGCATGCGCAGTGTGCGTGTGAGAACGGTTGCAGGTCCACTCATCGGTCAGTTCCAAGGTTTGATTCAGTTGAACCTCCAAACAGTGGTCGTGTTGCAATCGATTTTTGATGTTATGAAACCTGATTACCCGGTACATCAAGCTATACAACTGGATCAGGATTTAGATGAAGTGTCACAGATGGTATGCATTTCACTCCTCTAGTACAAAAATAACCACTTTAATCCACAATTCAAAGATAAAATATCCAGATGCGCTATCACCGGCGACGGTCGCCGTGGTGACGGGACCTATCTATTTTATCATTCAACTGTTATTACTTTCTCTGTAAGATTAAATCAGGTCTATGAAACTGGAAGATATAATATCTGTTTTCACAACGACATGGGTTGTTTACAATGTGCTACGAGCACGTTGTGCCAGCCGCGGCGTGGCACAGCGAGCATCCCGTTGCCTGTGTGGCCATTGTATGTAATAATGGATATAATAATTCCACATCAGATGGTTTGGGCATCATTGGTAGACTGACACTTATATTAAATGTGTAATGTGTTTACTCAATACATTGATAAAATACACGTACATATGTAAATGTTGTACTTATTTTTTCTAGGTGTAATCAATATTTTTTTCCAGACATGGACAGAAAAGAACATCCATTATTGACCTCTGTCACTGCAAGCATTTAATAAAATATTCAGCGACAACATTTGCACAGTTCAACAAATGTAATACTTTCTATTTCGCGTGCTATTGGAACATGCCAAAGTCTACAAAACATGTGCAGGAAATGTGTGCAATGTATTGATGAAAGAATGGAGCCACAAAGCACAAATAAATATGTGATGTTGTACAAGCAGAGGAATAATTTATATATTATTATGTGTATATAAACCCATTTCTGTAACGGGCCCCCATCTGTGTATTTGTTATTGCAATATGAACTTTCGTGGATCAAAATAGAACTTTGTGAATACTGCACATTTTATTCAACATAAAATAGAGCTCCGAAAAGTAGCAAACACATTTAATTTATAACAAATTAGATTGGAATTTCAAGAGTACAGTTTATCCATATTTTGTAAAATTTTGCATCCTCTGGCAGAACATGCAGAGTACTAGTTGTCTTATTGTCAGTCACATATCCTGGTATGATGCTGTCTGAAACACAATTTTAATTTTCTTGTATCTTCTTGAGCTTTCTGACATCCATCTTGCAGCCATATATTCTGAAAATAAAAACTGATAGAAAAAATGGTATAGTTACCATTGACATTGTTAATGTAAAATGATACTGAGTTTAATAAATATTAAACATGATTCCAGATCTACATGTATGTGTATGTATAATCAGCACGCAGGAAACCGATCTGTCGAATTTGACAGCCCGGTATGAAAATGGATTCCCCCTCACCAGTTCTAATAATAATGTAAATGGTTCACAAACACGGACACTTTGTGGTCTCGTTTTGTTCCGATATAATAATATATTTGGAGTAACAACTATTTTTTCTGAATAGGGTGATAATTTATATTCTTGATATAGTCATATTCATGTAAATAACCACATCTAAACGTGCGATAATCGCTCTAGAATGGACAAGAGGTTCGACGACTTTAACCCAGATCTATCCCGCCGTGTGCTTTCTTTTGATCCGACTTGTAAACACTGTTTGTAAATCATATTTGTGGTCAAACAAAAATAGAAAATGTTTAGATACTTACATAGTTGTAAACTGCAACTCATTATCTTAATTAATCCAAAGACATGGCGATTATTCAAAATATTTACGGCATTTTGCTCATATTTCCGAAGGGCACACGTCGATCGTTAGCATGTAAAATTGTATGTGTGGTTTCAGGGGTCAGCCCACTGTTGGTTTTCCCATAGGCGACCATGTTAACGTTTTGTCTGATTATAAGAAAACGTTACCTACGAAATGTCATAAACTTTTCACCTGCTGTTATCATCATCTCATTGACATGCCGATAGATTTTAACAAAAATTGCATACTTCCAGCTCTCATAAAATGCCTGTATGTGTGACACCCGTCAATATTTACAAATGCCGTCAAGAATTACTCCGCAAACAGGACACACAGGCAAATTGCTGCCAAATATCCTTCCGCTTATTAAAATCATCTAGAAATCCACCATTTTATAGTGAACACCTACAATAACATATGAAAATCTCCCTACTCAAATGCACTTAGGTCACAGCATGTGAATTTTGTAAAAAAAAATCATTTCTCAAAAATACACTGCATTTTTCTTAGGACAAGAAATCTAACTAGAACATGACCTCTTCAACTGTTTGGCGAGCGACCCGCAACCGCAGTTCCAGGAACTGCCGCCAGTTGGCAGAATGGTCAATGAAAAGCGTAATACGGATTTATAAGGATTAATATAGAACGGCAGATCAAATAGACGGATTTAAAAGCGAGAAATGTGGCATCTTTTGCGATTAATACATTTCAATGAGAAGGAATCAACACCCGTAGCGAAAACTTTCACTTTGAAGAAAAGAATATTGGTCAATCAAATTGAACACGACAGAAACATGTGGGAAACAAATCAACTTTATTCATCTGTCGTCAAATGAAAACGTAGAAGTCGTATCATCTGTTCCATTCACCTACACGTAGCCTTCAAGCATCTCACTTGATATATAATGTTCCCAGGCAACATGCTATCTTTTACACAAGAGATTAACAACAATCGATAAGTCACCACCGGAGGGTTAATAAATTAAACTCTTCGACGTTTTGCACCCAGCAAATACCGATACAACATCCAAACATTGTTTGATTTCAAAGGTATAAATACTGAGAAGCGATTGATAACATAACAAGTTCGTCGCACATTATCCGTTGCACTATCAGCGTATAGCAATTAATGCATCACACAAATTGCCAGAGAAACGAAATGTCATCGGTAAGACAAAGAAAAGGTGTAAATTAACGAACAGGTTAATAAGAACCCAAACAAACTGCCGAAAAGCAAGCACATTAAAACGAACAAATGTTTCGGAGAAACCACCAGCATCGAGCACGTTACGGATGCACTAACGATAACCGCAAAAGCAACATAATCGAATTACAACGTGAAATAAATTGTATAACAATTCTAAATATATCTGTGCAACACACGCAAATATTAACAAGCGTGATGTGCTTGATCTTCTCATTTACATCTGCAGTGGGTATCGGGTGTTCTGACTTATAGTAGTCTTGGAGAAAAGAAGGAATATAAAAATATTATGCACTTACTACAGACAGTGATGAAAATACTGTAGCCGTGATCAGACGCCATAGCGATACCACCGATGTGGGTGCTACTACACGTATACATGTGGGTCGTCAGTGTTGGCATACAGTGCGCTGCACAGAAAGAGTAAATGTACTGTAGCATGCCAGATATATATAGGATATATATTCACGTGTAATTAATTGAATAACCGAGTCGACGCACAAACCCGTGTCACGAAACGGTTGCGTCATGGTGCATACATCCTGGGCCAACTGGTGTGTGTTCTTAATATTCCCCGACAGCACATTCACCGATTTAAACGCAATCGATGTAGCCGAAAGTGTACACGTAAGTTGCCCTTGCTGTGTCCTTAGATGACAGTGTCGCTGAAGATTGACCATCAGCGCTTGACCGCTTCACAAAAGCTTTCCATTCATCCTATCAAACTGACTTTTATGTTTGACCACAAATACTGTCACCGGTAAACGGTAAACCGGATGAAGACAACGCTACCTTGTCCATGCATACGAGATGGCACGCGATCCATTCCTAGTTTGTATATTAATTTTGGTAACGGGAATACACGAACGAACGCAGTAAACCGAAGTTCCCGTGGTGCGTTCTGTGTATTCCGCGATCATTTCCTATTTCACAATACAACGATTATGACGAATTCATAACGTACTCCACACATCGGCAAATACATACACTGTGGACAGGACAAGAACAAACAGTGTAGGAAACGCCAGAATGTCAACAAGACGACCAGCTGTGTTGGAAGTCGTTGCGGCTACTATATCGATGATTACATTCAAACATACTTATTGATAACATTTACTTTAGTGACACAATCGTCAAGTCACACAATGCATGCATACAATCATACAACATTGACTTTAGTAACGCAACCGATAGGTCACAATACTTTCACATATTCGTACAACATGGCATTTAGTGACACCGTCAGCCACACAATATAGTCACACATTTATACAACGGGTACTTCGGTGACGTAGTTGACAAGTCACACATTCATATGTACTTCGGTGACATAATTGACAAGTCACAAAACATAGTCACACATTAACAAATCATGTACTTAAGTGACATTGCCGACAGAAGTCACACAATGCGTCACACAGGACAGCACCGCGACGAGAACAACTCTAAATAGTCACAGTAAGATTGTAGACGTATCAAAATGTTAAACACATCATCTGTTAACCGCGTGACAGCAATACTTGTGTAACTAGCGTACGTGTATTTTGTTAATATACAGAGTGCAACGTTGACAACACGCTACAAACTTAGTGTCATAGAACGTGTCGCTGTGTACAGCAACGCACACTGCTGTAGCATTCGCAGCGAATATAAGTGCCTATTATTATCGTGCTGTTTGCCCTGGTCATTGCGACCCGGCGCGTGTATGTTGTCGTTGCTTGTGCTTCTACGTAAGCCTCACAAACGGAAGTCGCATTGCGCACAATCACCCGGACCTTCATTATCGCTCACACAGACATTCGGCAGCCAGCGACCACTGAAAGACGAAGCGCTGCAAATTCATAAAACGTCACGTCTTTCTTTAAGTATTATTACGCCCGTGCAGTGGTTAGGTTGGTTGCATCCTTGTTTGAACCAGCATTCGTCCAGCGAATCCACTCGTAAGCTGCAATACATTAATGACATATGCCGGATTGCAGCAATGTTTTTTTAGCAACGTTGTGACGTAACGATGAACATCGGTGCATGAAAATAAATGTATGCGATGTGCGAGAAGACCAAATAATGATAACCATCAACTCGCTTGAATGTGCCAACGCGGACACTTGCACGGTAGTGTTCCATGCGTTGGACTGAACCAAGCCTTCGCCACACGTCATGTTTTGGACCTCAACTCTCGTGTGAACTAACTCGCACGAATTGTTCAGACGTATCACTCGGGGTAGTCATTGTCTGTTATGTCCGTCCGCGTTCGCTGTTGTAGACCTAGCGTGCTCTCATTAGCCAGTCGCCAGCTACACGCGGTCCACTGTCGCCTTGTGCATTAACACGAACACATAACACACTGTCGGTCACCGTCGCACACAGATCGAGTTAGTTATCGTGCACTTTACAAATTGCATCCGTCCGACACCGCGATACAAGACGCAGCATTCATCCTAAAGTAGCTGCTGTTGTCATGACGACGGATGACGTCACACTGCCACGACGCCATTGCCAACGACCAGTTTCTCGTCCCCCGACGCGAGCAGAGACTCCGTGGTCGGCTCGACAGTGTAGGGCATTTCCTGTTGGTTCTTGTGCTGCAGTCTTTGGAAGTAGGGCAGGTGTAGGAGGCAGAACATCAAACCCGCTAGAATCAACATGAAGCCGCCGACGTTGAATGAATCGTCATAGTTGTTAGTGACGTCGTACACGAACCCTGCAACACGAACAAGACCCCATTAGTACGACCGACACACTCGTTATTGAGACCAGAACACGAACCTTGCAGCACAAACATCACAAACCGCGTTAATTGATCATCATACTCGTTATATGAACCACACATAACCGCAGAAACAATAAACGTATTAAGAATTACCGCCCACACATACTGTGGCAGTGTTAGGTTGAGTGTTAGGTTGGTAATGTACAGAAACAATAACAACGTTAGAATGGAAATGTAACCAACCATGATAGTGTTACAGCGATAACGTACAGCTGTCTGTATGTAGCTAGCCTCGATTACCCAGGCGCCGTGAGGTGGAGGCACAGGCCCCTCACTATGGCCTGGAATTTTACGACCTTGCCAATGTTGCCGGTAAAGGGCTTTACCCCAGATTCGGGTAGAGACGATGATTGGCTTTCAGGCTAACTATGAAATAACAAATTAAATATGGATACACTTTTATCAAATAATACTATACTATACTATACTATAACAATTATTGAACATTAAACTTATATTGAAACGTGTCACACACAAAATAAACCAACATTAAACTTGTTTTCGTAGTTTAGCGCCTTTTATTCACATGCATATTCACTAGGTGGCAGCTATCAAGGCAGTCAAAACGCGATTCTGAGCCAGCCTATTTTCGTGGCGAAGTCACGCAGTCAGGCGAGAGTGGGTTAAGCGAGACCATCCTCGCGCGCCAAGGGTCGCTGCTGCCGATTACGTCAGTGCCAACCAGCAGTACTCCCCTGGCTGATCGCTTTGCGAAACTCTGAATTTAAGCTCAGCCTGTGAAATCGCTCACTAGATCAATGGTTGTTGGCAGGTCAGGTGGTCATAATAAAACTACAAAAATAAAACTTTTCAACCAACCGTGGCTCGTGTTATATGCAATGTTTAGGAAGTACAAGCAATTATTCGAATACACAATACCGCTCAGCTGCCCGTGCTAATGGGCGAACGGGTCATTATATATTGGGATTTCAATAAGTCGTTTATCCGGCTTCAAATTGGAGCGGATATTTGCGCTGTTCTCACGGGTGACGCAGTCGCGACTGGCAAAGTCAATTACTATTTTGACTCGGCTAACTTCCGCACTTCGTGTAGCAGATCTGCCAGGGCTAGTTTTGCATGGCAAACAGCCCTGGCTTGCGAGGATGAGCGAGACTAGTATGTAGCAGACTAATGAACTAGTTAGGCGACTTCCGCTCACCTGCGATGGGCGGGCCCGCGATAACTGACACTCCGCGCGCCATTGCCAGCAAGCCGAAGGCGTTCGTCAGCTTGTCGATACCGATCATTTCACACAGGATGATGGACGTCAACGATATGTAGGTGGCTGAAAGTAGGACAACGCACTTCAGAACCCATACACAGAACACACTGATGTAGTAAACGCTTTACACTCATCAATTGCACATATCAACATCAAAGCATGGTGTGTCGTGTTTTCAGTAGTTATGCTATGAATTATCAACGATACACAGGACCTACTGCGATAATCAGTGATTAGCCAAACGATGTGTGATCCTTGTCTTAATTTCATGTTAGCTGTTTTGGTGATTGTATATGCAATATGTAACGTTATGCTGCCAACGTCACTAGCGATACTACGTGTGTACGCGGCACAGTTAACACATCTATGTTGCTGTTAATGACCCGAGATATTGACAAATAACATATTTAAACAAGGAGAAGTTTATTATTACGCTACCCGCTCTTAAACATGACTGTGTTATGGTGCGCTGTATTGAAAATAACATTAGAGTTTCTGCCAAGCATCAGAAGCTTTAGCGAAAAACAGCAACAGCTGGGCACGGTATTAGCTAAACGAGGCACCGACCGATTAATCGATACATATTTAGGACAAATGCGCACCGGATGACAAGAAAGGTGCATCTCGTGAACTGGTTGTCGGACACGGGTCAGGTACAAATAGCGCCGAATTTATATATGTAAAGACACAGAGTCGGGTTGTTGTTATTAAGATCATGTTATATAGTACCAACGACTTGTAACGGTACCGAGTCGGGTGGTTGTTATTGTAAGATCATGCTATATAATACCAACGACTTGTAACGGTACCGAGTCGAGTGGTTGTTATTGTTAGATCATGCTATATAGTACCAACGACTTGTAACGGTACCGATTCGAGTGGTTGTTATTGTTAGATCATGCTATATAGTACCAACGACTTGTAACGGTACCGAGTCGGGTGGTTGTTATTGTAAGATCATGCTATATAGTTCCAACGACTTGTAACGGTACCGAGTCGAGTGGTTGTTATTGTTAGATCATGCTATATAGTACCAACGACTTCTAACGGTACCGAGTCGAGTGGTTGTTATTGTTAGATCATGCTATATAGTACCAACGACTTGTAACGGTACCGAGTCGGGTGGTTGTTATTGTAAGATTATGCTGTATAGTACCAACGACTTGTAACGGTACCGAGTCGGGTGGTTGTTATTGTAAGATCATGCTATATAGTACCAACGACTTGTAACGGTACCGAGTCGAGTGGTTGTTATTGTAAGATTAAGCTATATAGTACCAACGACTTGTAACGGTACCGAGTCGGGTGGTTGTTATTGTAAAACGATGCTATATAGTACCACCTACTCGTACATATACTCTAGTACCCCTACCACCAACATTTCTCAGCAATTGTCCGTATCCAAACATCGAAGATTAATTAAAGATATGTATACCCAAATTTGTTTGATCGAAAAAATGTGTAATATAATTTAATCGTACTCTGATGATGAATGGATTCATGAACATCGCCGTTCAACACATTCGCGAACAGTTGTCGACAATTTCCAACACCTGTAGTCGACGTTTATTTATGTCAAAATGGTTTAGTTTTATTAAGTGATCAATACTGTGTTAATTAAGATGGTGTTGCTTTATATTTGGGGGTTAATCGGACGCCATTTTGTGTTTTCTCAAAATTAGGGGATCAAGGATACCTCCCACAGAAAGAAAAATAAATATCCGTCTGCTTAAACAAAACGCGTGTCACTTTACCCCGGTGTTTCACTTTGCCCCGGCCTACGTTACTCGCCCCGAAACATTCAAATTAAATACACAATTATATCCTATTGAATGTACATTTTGAATCGATGTATTTTGTAGACCTACTACATAATACCATTATGATATTGCAAGAACAACAAGATCAGACTTTAAAATGCAGCAAGTAAGACCGTCGGATCTTAGCACGTCTAGTCAGTAACCTTCGTCTACACATACATGGCCCACATAATAATCGAAATGTGTAGTTGTGTTAGCATATGTAACACATGTATTGTAATATAATAACGACAACGTAATGTATTACATCATGTTTTAGTTTGTAAACACCCCTGAATCTGCTTTGTAGAGATATGTGGTGTATAAATAAATTTGATTTGATTTTATACACAAAAGGCGCGCGACATTCCTAACTCCATATTCTTGCCGCTGTCGCTTGGAGTCGCTGGACCCTCTACTCACCAATGCACAGGCCGAAGCTGGCCGCGAACACACACATGAGCGGGTACGTGCTGCAGAACATGTTGAGGATGCACACTGCGCCTGCGCACAAGACGGCGATATTGTGCACGAGAAGAGAGTTAACCCACTTAAAGTCTGATAGCCAGCCAACCACGACTCGGCCCAGGGTGTTTGTGATACCTGTAACACACCAACGGCATCACAGTACTGAGCAGTACACGTGTTGATGAGAATTCTCGCCACAGAAAGAAGGTGCTGCTGTGAGTACTGCCCGCAATACAATGTCGGTGTAGAGTGCAAATTGTGTCAGCAGATGGATGGATGTTGTACGAGACATGGCGACAATGCACACCTTATTTTGGTTCCATTCATAACAATGGAATAACACGTACTTATTATCTTTCCTGATATGACATCAGTGTAGCAGACAGAATATCTGCTCTACTTGCCAGAGCTTACACATACCTTGCCCTTAACATTCAGGTATGTGCATCCCTCACGACTCGTATAATCGCATTAAGGGTCGTGTTTCTTTAATTCTGGACGGTCTGCTATCGTGCTCTTCATACCGGGCACATGGCTGGTTGTACATATCAATGAAGGATTGCAGGAACACGGGGCTGGTTGTGCGTACCTACGAAGGATCGCAAGAACACATGGCTGTTTGTACGTACCTATGAAAGATTGCAGGAATACGTGGCTGGTTGTACATACCTATAACTGAGAGCAGGAACACGTGGCTGGTTGTACATACCAATGAAGGATTGCAGGAACACGTGGCTGATTGTACGAATCTACGAAGGATTGCAGGAACATGTGGCTGTTTTTACGTATCAATGAAGGATTGCAGGAACACGTGGCTGATTGTACGAATCTACGAAGGATTGCAGGAACACTTGGCTATTTTTTCGTACCTATGACGGAGTCTAGGAACACGTGGATGGTTGTACGTACCAATGACGGAGATCAGGAACACGTGGCTATTTTTTCGTACCTATGACGGAGTCTAGGAACACGTGGCTGGTTGTACGTACCAATGACGGAGATCAGGAACACGTGACTATTTTTTCGTACCTATGACGGAGTCTAGGAACACGTGGTTGGTTGTACGTACCTATAACGGAGTGCTGGAACACGTGGCTGGTTGTACGTACCTATGACAGAAAGCAGGAAGACGGCGTGTGATTCAGACACGCCCATGATCATCGCCTTGTCAGCGAGATACACAAACGGCACGTACAGGCCGATCGTGCCGAACACGTTGCCGAGACAGACGACGATGAAGATTGGGTTCTTGAAGAGCGACAAGTCGAGCATGTTTTGCAGCAAGTGCTTGGCGACCTTGGGCACTCGCAGACACCGCCAGATGACCGACTCCTGCTCGGGCTCGTTGTCTCGCGGGATCGACGTGATGCCGTTTGCGCCCAGTTCGTTCGTACTGCGACTCTTGATGACGTCATTGTGGTCGGGTCCGTCGGCTAGTGGTGTCACACTGTTGGCGAGGACATTCGGCAGACTCCGGTTGAGGTGTGCCGCGTTGCCTCCATTTGTCATCTCAGCTACCATGTGAGACGGCAGTATGTACCGCAGCGGGGCAGCCGTCGGTACCTGTTCCGTCGACGGGGACAGGAAGATGCCGGCGTCGTCCTCTCCGTGCCCTTCTTCCAGTCCGTTGGGCGTGTAGCTGCCGACAACGATGCGGGGCAGTGTCGTCGTCTTGCCGACGTCGCCGTTGACGGTTGGCTCCGACCAGTCGACCCGGAGCGGCGAGGCGATCGCCATCGACCCCATCTCCGACTCGCTGTCGTCGTTACGCAGTCGCTGTTCCCGGGCCAGCTTCACCTGTTGCTCGAGCTGCACCTTGTAGATCGTGTTGCTTGAGATTGAGTCGTGGCGACGCGTGTCCGTCCTGCGTCTACACCTCTCCATGAAGCGGTCCAGCAGGTTCTTGGCCCGCGGCTTACGGCGATGTTTGGGCGTCTCGAGAGGGACCATAAACATGCCACACACGACCGAGATGAGGACGACAGCAGCGACTATCCTCATCGCCTTCCTCCAGTCGTACGACTCCACAAGCAAGCCGTTTATCGGCGCGAACAAGAAACATCCGACACCGGCGCCACATACGGCGATTCCTGTCGCCAGGGCTCGTCGCTTCTTGAAGTAGAAGCTGACTGATATGACAGAGGGAAGGTAGACGAGTCCGAAACCGAAGCCTACAACACACCGATGAGTTATCACGCTTGGAGCGACACGGCATATATCCACTGAACTCATTTTCAATGCTATAATGGTATTTAACAAACGCACGAATGCCATTAAGTTAATTTGTATTATAATAGTGTGGTATATCTAAGAATAACGTGTACATAATAGATAGTTAGTTACGTAGATGCAGATAAATTTTCACACAACCATACGTCATGATTTGTCACAATATGTCACATGAAACCCATCATTATGATCACCATAACAAAAATGTTTCATATTCATGTTGTCATGATCTGCTGCATGACATTTCACCACATTAGATAAAGCACCTCACCGAAACCACCTACACCTGTTCCTCACCTGCATTCACGAGACCTGTGATCTTAGTACGCAACGACCCGACCCTAAGACACGACAATGTACGAGACAAGTTGTCACACGGCATTCACCTCCCATGGCAGGTAGTTACACGACACTCACCTCCCATGACGCCGTACGTGAGCATCAACATGGTGATGTTGGTGGAAAAGCTGCTGAGGACAAAGGCACACGCCGCGATCACTCCGCCGACCATACATATCGGACGACATCCGTACTTGTTGGTTAGTGCACCGGCGACCGGACCTACAGACACAGAGCTTCGTCAGCAACCTTTTAATACATATCTCATACTTGATGTTAACGCAATATATCAACAAACCAACCCCACATTGGTACAATATGATATACTCGTACCTGAAAGCAATCTCGCTGCATCAGCATTTCCAATTTAAATTTTGATTGATCTTTTATCTGTATCCAATCCGCCGTAATATAACACAGCGGCAAAGCAGTTGGGCATATCCAATCAAACAGGACCTATACTACAATTATCAGATATCGAAACACAAACAAAGCAATCAGTATAAACAGCCGTCTGCAAAGCAAACAACCGTTCAACGGAGACTCACGCTGCATTAACGATGGCCGTTACTTAGAAACTACTTATAGTTATATAAAGATACTTACTTGTAGCAAATATAGTAGAGTAACTTATAGCTCGTCTACCAGACTTACGAATAGTACGTATAATAGACTTATTCACAGTACTTCTAGTATACTTAGTTTACATATCTATAGTTATTAATAGTATTGCCAGTACACTTACGTATAGTAAGACTACTAACTTTAGTGAGTCATTGCTATTGATAACGTAGATGCAGGGGTTTACCTTGGTGTTTGTGTTCAAAGGCCTTCAGGACCCCCAGTCTTCTTTTCAGGGGGTCCCAACCCTGTAGCGTGGGTCCCACTTATTGCTCTTTGTAATTGTAAGTATTGTTTTCTAAATATCACAACTTATACAACCTATGTAAACACGGTTATTATTATTATTAGTTTTATACTAACAAGAACTTAACAAAATAACGTGCCTTGATACAATATATTGTTTTATTTGTTGATGTTTTCCCTTGATAATCGATGTAGTATTAGAAGTTAGAGCAACCATCCTCTCTTACGAGAGGGCGTGCTAGTCTGCTAGAGAGATGTGCCTAAATGTTGTACTTCAATGCGTTTATTCCACCAATCACCGTTTCAGGAATATAAAGTCCCAAATAACACTAGCTCAGGTTTGAATCAGCGTGCGCCGCTGCGGTCGCGGGTTACAGCACGCCGCACTTGAAACAAGCAATATTAATAAATCGCATGTTGAGGCAAACTGGAGCGCTGTTTGGGCCTCAAAAGTGCCATCAAATCAATATTTTAGAATAACGCACTGCATATCTGAAACAATATGGTATGGTGACATAAATACACTGAGGTATCGAATCGGTTCGATTGTTGGAAGAGCTACTGGCGCGATCGGCCCCGGTATGGAAATCGGGATCGGAGTGCTTGCTATAGCTCTAATAAATGAGGAATTCTTAAAACGCACGGCGACTGCGTTCAAACGCTGAAGCTTGAACGGACATGCGCACAGATTGGAATGGTATACTGGTTCGCGAATCAGTCCCTAGAGGCGCTCCGCACAACTACGCGCAGGGCGGCGCCACACGGAGGTTTAGGCATCCTTCTGAATCGGGAAGCATACGCCTATGGGAATGGTTACTTGAAAGGACTCTTGAAAAGAAATACAAAACGGTAATAAACTACCAAGTTAAAGGCATTCATATTCAATATATAATTTTTTTTATGTCATTGATACGCAACGATTATTTTGTTCGCGTCCGGGTACTGTTTCTATGCGTATAGGTCGCAGGATATTCCGTCCCGTAAACACCTGGTTGATGATATTATTTTCTTAGTATGAAAGCTTTAGTTAACGACAGGAGTAGCGACACGTCAATGCTAGTGTGATTCACTTCACAGTAACACAGTGACCATTATTGTCACAACCATTGTCGTTACTACTTACAACCTGTAGACGTTACCTGTGAGGAGGTAGACACCACAACTGGTAATCGTTACCTGTGAGGAGGTAGACACCACAACCTGTATACGTTACCTGTGAGGAGGTAGACACCTCAATCTGTAGACGTTACCTGTGAGGAGGTAGACACCACAGCCTGTAGACGTTACTTGTGAGGAGGTAGACACCACAGCCTGTATACGTTACCTGTGAGGAGGTAGACACCACAACCTGTATACGTTACCTGTGAGGAGGTAGACACCACAACCTGTAGACGTTACCTGTGAGGAGGTAGACACCACAGCCTGTATACGTTACCTGTGAGGAGGTAGACACCGCAACCTGTATACGTTACCTGTGAGGAGGTAGACACCACAACCTGTATACGTTACCTGTGAGGAGGTAGACACCACAACCTGTAGACGTTACCTGTGAGGAGGTAGACACCACAACCTGTAGACGTTAACTGTGAGGAGGTAGACACCACAACCTGCAGACGTTACCTATGAGGAGGTAGACACCACAACCTGTAGACGTTATCTGTGAGGAGGTAGACATCACAACCTGTAGAAGTTACCTGTGAGGAGGTAGACACCACAGCCTGTATACGTTACCTGTGAAGAGGTAGACACCACAACCTGTATACGTTACCTGTGAGGAGGTAGACACAACAGCCTGAATACGTTACCTGTGAGGAGGTAGACACCACAACCTGTATACGTTACCTGTGAGGAGGTAGACACCACAACCTGTAGACGTTACATGTGAGGAGGTAGACACCACAGCCTGTATACGTTACCTGTGAGGAGGTAGACACCACAACCTGTATACGTTACCTGTGAGGAGGTAGAAACCACAACCTGTAGACGTTACCTGTGAGGAGGTAGACACCACAACATGTAGACGTTAACTGTGAGGAGGTAGACAACACAACCTGTAGACGTTACCTATGAGGAGGTAGACACCACAACCTGTAAACGTTACCTGTGAGGAGGTAGACACCACAACCTGTAGACGTTACCTGTGAGGAGGTTGACATCACAACCTGTAGACGTTACCTGTGAGGAGGTAGACACCACAACCTGTAGACGTTACCTGTGAGGAGGTAGACATCACAACCTGTAGACGTTACCTGTGAGGAGGTAGACACCACACCATGTAGACGTTACCTGTGAGGAGGTAGACACCACAACCTGTAGACGTTACCTGTGAGGAGGTAGACACCACAACCTGTAGACGTTACCTGTGAGGAGGTAGACACCACAACCTGTAGACGTTACCTGTGAGGAGGTAGACACCACAACCTGTAGACGTTACCTGTGAGGAGGTAGACACCACAAAGCAGCGACCCGACGAGTGCAGTTCTTCCCTTGCTCTCCTTGAAGTACTTCAGGAAGTCGATGTAAAACACGCCGAACGTGAACGAGATCCCGTCGATGATCACGTGATTGATGAAGGATGCGAGAACGATGACCCAGCCGTAGCCGCCATCTGGTGGCGTGGGGATGTAGTTACTCTCGATGTCGGTGGAGATGTTCGACTCTCCCGACGCATGGCGCTGTTTCTTCTTTTCAAACTCCGTCGTCATGTCTCCGTCGTACGATGTGTGTCTATCACGCCCGACTCGTCGGCAAATGTGTATCTTCTGGTGGTTATAAGTAATTATCGACGAACGAATTGGTTAGTCAGATTGATGATGTCAGCTGGCACCGAGCGAGTTGACCATGTCCACGTGGTGTTTGCTTATATCCCAGCTTTGTGGTCAACCGCGGAGTCAACGCCAGCACGCGGCTTTTTTTGACCGACGCATTGTATGTCGACTTGTCAAGTGCGGTATCGCACGCGTCGTTATCTGCAGAAAACGGTTCTCAATGAGAGTTTTTTTATATAAGCCCGTGATTTTATATTAATACTAGACCCCTCTGTGTATTTGGTGAACAGTCAACAGGCGACTGCAACTATTTATGTCTAGCGTCAACGATTACGCCTCTAGAACAAAGCTGAACGCTAATTGGGTCAGTTTCGACTTTCGATAGCCATCTACACCACAGTGACCTTAAACACAGCGCTGTTTTTCTAAGGTAGCTCTGATCGTTTAGCACGATAGCTAATTAGGTCCGGGTGCATGTAAACGTCATAAATAAGTTGGGCGTCCTTAAAAGAGTGATTCCAATTACAGCAACACGTTGTGTGACTCCCTATGGGTCACATAAGTAATTATATATATTCTTCCTTCGACTGTGTCGAGTAGAATTGTTCATGCGATTAAATGAATCAATCTGTAATCTACCAATGGAGAACATGCTGAATGATCACTGACATTGCTAGCATACGTTCATGCTTCCTGTTTGTTTCCAAGTCCAATGGTAATCATTTCGGAAATATATTTACAGCAATGCGGAGTTTACAGCTAGGGTGTTCACACTTACGTAACACTGACAGATAGGCGACAATAATATCGTAGCTAGACGAAGTTGACAGCGAGATTATAAGGACAGTTTTTTGACGTTGACAGCTGGGCGCCACTGACTCGTAATATTCTAGTATGATACTGTCAGTTGAACCGTCTCTAAGTGTATCTTACTGTATGCTCCATTGGTGTCATCTCAGTATTTTATATATTCCACATAACGCATTTATGTTGGTGAACATGTTCGTATACTTGCAAGAATAATATAAATCGAATTTTCTCTATACCACAATCATGATATTAAAACGTACAGTGTACATCAATGAAGTCGACAAAGAAAAATGACAGATGCATGAGATGGATGAAAGAGGCCTTATGGATCATACAAACGACACCAGTAATGAACCGAGCTGAGTGGGGAGGATACAGACGCAGCTACGTGTGCCACAGCGTTTTCGCAGCAACATTTGCCGAGGAGATGAAAAACTGGATTCCCAAAATGTCGT